>CARXXK010000002.1:90341576-90423920 GCA_949089665.1 Macrosiphum euphorbiae | reverse complement strand
CTAAATTATATATAGCTACACACAACATGCCTACATAGTTATTAAGCTGGAATACTCTTCTTTTTTTCTTTCTTCTTTTTAAGGAACGATGGGGTTCTAATTCCTTTCTTCTTCTTTTTTTTGTCCTTGTGTGAAGAATCCTCGGTGGACATTTCTTTAGTGGGTGATCCCTGTTATATATTTAAACAAAATTGTTTTTATTGACTTAACCTTAGTTGACCACAAAAATATTTATAATATTACCTCTTTACTACTTGAAAATGTGCTTTGATGAGCATCTGATTGGTCACCATTGTATGTATTTTCTCCTATAAATTATATATAAAGTAAAATATACATTATATATTCATATTTCAATAAAAATGTAAGAACAACAACTTCTAACTAATTTTTAGTAATTCACATAAAATGTATTTATTTGATTATTAATGGTAACAATCTGAGGAAGTACAAAACATAAAGGTGTTTGGTAAAAAGAGTTGCAACATGATTTCTGCCTGCAAAATAAGCATGCAAATTGGTTTTTTATCCTCATTTAAGGAAGCTGTGATTTCTAATTATTGTGTTTATTAGGAATCGCGGTAAAAAAGTCCACCGTAGATAAGACCTAAGCCTAAAAAGTCCGGTGTAAAAATTACGGTATATTATGTTATATGCATAACAATATTTAAAATAATTTATTAAAAAAAAAAATTCAATGATTATAATTATGTACTTAGTATGATAACCCATATAAAAAATTGAAATAATTATTACACACAAATAAAATGTACATAATATAATATAATGATTTCTTAATTAAATTGAGTATTAACATTCTTCATATAAAATTTAATATATTTAAAAAAAAAATCAATGATCATAATAATTATGTACTCAGTATCATTACCTATACAAAAAAATTGAGATAATATAATAAATGAGTATTAACTATCGCCATACAAAATATTATATATTTAACAAAAAAATTTGATAATAATAATATTTTCTAGTATTATGACTTATCAGTTTAATTAACTAACTGTCATCAAAAAAATAAAATTAAAAAAAAAATTTATTTTGTTAGGTAGGTATATAATTTAGTTACAACAAAATGTATATTAATAGGTACTAATATTGGAAGTTTGATTGTGCATCACATGTTATTTTTCCTTTTACCTAATTATATGTAACCGACTTTTTATGTTTCGGACTTTTTCACAGTTGACTTTTTATACCTAGGACTTTTTGGTAATGTACCGTTTATTAGGTATCTTATTTTTTACGATCAACACAGAAAAAACCAATGTTTAACACTAAATTCCCTAGAATTTCCCCTACAGATTTAAAAAAAAACAAAGTAATCTGAAAATACCATGAAATAAGGTTCTTGCAAGAAATACGAATAGCTTTTAAATGTTAAAGGAAGATCTTCCTGAACCCAAATTCTGCAAAATAATTTAATCAAAAACATTAGAAAAACAACCATACTGCAGGAAAATCTGGACGAGTATCTTAAGCCCCAAGCCAAAATGTCAACAACCAATGTCAACTAAAAAATATAAATATATCAAAGGTTTAACATAAAATACATTATATATGATAATTAACTATTGGATTACAATGCAAGTTGAATATATGATTTGTATTTTGTTATTTATTGTTTATATGAAATATGAAACAAAAACACAATATAATAAAATAATAAAGAAATTTTAATATCAAAATTGTTGTCTACAAAATATGTTAAGTTATTTAAAAAATAAAAATTCAATTACTAAAAATTGATTTGTAACAATTACATATAAATAATTAAGTTAAAAAAAAAAAAAAATTATAGCAAAGATTTAAAACTGAATGTGTTTAATATAATTAAATAATAAGTAAATCTATTGATAAAATTAAATTTCTTCGGATTATTTATTTTAACAATTTTGCATGATTTAATAACATTAATAATGATAAGAGGTAATGGCAAAATCAAAACAGGTTTTATATGTGCTGTTATTTTAAAAGTACAATTGAGCAAAAATCAAATACATTATCATCAATATTCACAAGAATTTGACATTGGAGGAACTTAATTTGCATTTACTTGATACATGTTCACTTTTTTCACAAATTTCTTGAATGTTTATCTTATTAGCAGTAGATGGTAATGTAATCCACATAGGTTTAATAGTAGTTTCTGAATAATCGCTAATATCATACTCATCTTGTACTAGTTATTGAATACATAAATTGAAATTAAAATACATGACATGTACTAAAAGATAGAGCATACGTTTTGAAAACCAATTTAATTTTGATAATATTCTATATCATTTTAATTTAATAGTTTTTAAATATTATTCAACATCATTATCTTTTATGCAACTTCAAAATATCCACTAAAATACATCCTAAAACACTCTTTTAATAAATCTTAATAGAGTTATTTATTATAAAAGTTATAAAATCAAAGATATTAAAATACTTTCAGAGAACGTTGCACCCGTATGTGTCTCTCAGTCTTACAAATGTACAATATAGCAAAAACTCTATTGCACGGGAAAGAGCCGAGAACGCTACAGTCATAACTAAGAAACAAAATTTTCACCACATAAAAAAGAGAACTATGGCTGTGCAATATCGTTTTATTTTTTCGTTATCGGTACTTCAACAAAAGTTATTAAAGTTTGAAAAACACAAATAAATAATGGAGTTTGAAACAATAAGAACTTTTTTCATATAAGTGATATCAAAAAAATGAAAACGATATTGTACAGCCATAGTGTTCTCTTTTACATGTGGTGAAAATTTCGTTTCTTAGTTATAACTGTAGCCTTCTCGGTTCTTCCCTGAGGAATAAACGTTTTTGCTATGCCATACATGTGGTGTAAGACGGATACAACATATGCGGATGCGACGTCCTCCTAATTAGTTCCAATAAACAAGGTTAAATAGATATTTAACTACAAATTTTATAAATAGATAGTGAAAGAAATAAACCTACATTTACTCCATTATAATTGAGCAATATCATACCATTTAAGGAACATATATTTTTAATTCTAATGATGTAACACTTAAAAATGATACATTTGGAATACTTAAAAAAAAAATATGTTATATTCAAGCTCATGAAAAGTGAGCGTTGATTCCAGCACACTCGGTGGAAAATTCATATTATAGTCGGCAACAAGAAAACTGGTGGATGATTTTATTGCATCCAGTGGTGTGTTTTTGTTTGGTCTATTTTAATAGACCAAACAAAAACAAACCAGTGTTGGAGCTAATATCATCCGCCAGTTTTCGTGTCAAACACATAGGAGCTTTTTTTTAAAAATTGAAATGTAGACTACTGACTATTGTATTCAAATACTGTATACTCTACCCAACAGCTGTAAACATAAGTCCCTTCTAAAGTATTTGTAAAAATATATTATAGGTATGACTCATGAGGCAGTCAGCGCGGGGCGGATTCCAAAAATAATTTTACTCCACCCATCAGCTGAAAGTGTTTAGTTTCCATGAGCCCGACCATAACTAAATACTTCAGTCATTTTTAATAAGATTTTTAAGTTCATATTTTACTATTTTTTTAGTGGATATTCTATCAAGAAACTGAATTGAGGTATTGGATTTTTAATTATAATTATCCAAGGCTGGGAATTAACAAGTTAAAAAGTTAAAGTTAATTTTATTATAACTTTTTAACTTAACTAGTTATTTTTTTCTTTTGGCTAAAGTTCTTTTATAAATAACGTGAAATTAACGAATACATTTTTCATTTTTTTAAGTTAAGTTAATTTTTTTGTTTTTAGTTCTATTATATTTCAATATTTCAATCTATTTGGTTTTCATGTCAAAAAATATTTACCGTGAATAGTTTACAGTTAAAAAATTATATCATTCGAATCTAACTTATATGGAAATATCGCATAAAGTATAAACACTAGTCTATAATTTAGTTTTGGGTTGGAAAAAAAATGAAGTACGTAGCGGTTTTAAACAAATTAACTTTTTTTTAACTTAATAAAAAGTATGTATTAATTTTTAACTTAACTGAGTTAAAAAAAATCACCCAGCCTTGTAATTATCTTACAAATGTTATATAATTAATTAACAATACCTTCACTTAGAACAAATTCAGCTTGGTCGGGTTTCAGCACTGATTTTCTTTCTACTTGCAACACTCTAGCTTCTGAAAAATTATTATCAACACAATGAATTAATCCTTTAATTCTTCAACATTTTCAATTTTACTTATTTTATTTTATTGTACTACCTGCTCTACTATCATCTTCAGTTTCACTAATTATAAATGCTTCAGTTTGCCTGGCAGGTGAAAAGTGAACACTATCCAATTGTTCTTTAATATCAATTATTTGATCCTTGTCTATGAGTTAAAAAAAAGAACTATCAATAAATAATCGTTACACAATCTATACACTAAAACTGAATTTAATTAAAATATTAACCAAGTGTACTCCTTTCAACGGCATTTTTATAATACTCTATTTCTTCATCAGTGACAGCATCAAATGGGTTCTTTGCATAAGGTGTCTTATAAACAGTTGCATTATGTTGGAAATTACGTTGTATTATTCCTTTTGATGCAGCACCCACCAAAATAACTTGATCGCTGTTTGTGTTTAAGTTAGCATCCTAAGTTAAAAACACTGTTAGTTGCAAGTATACCTAAACATATTTTGTTTTGCCTAATGTATATTATATTAAACTAATACTTGTAATTTTTTTGCTTCTTCCCAAGAAACACCATCTAAAATTTGGGATTGGGGCCCTGATGTAATTTTATCAGCTCTTCGGTTTTCTTTAATCTTCAGAATAAAAGAAAGGTTTAAGTATTACTTATTTTTACAAATAAAATAATTGTATTTACTTGCTGCTGTAGTTTTTTGAACTCTTTTGGATTAGTGTTTTTTGGAACAAATTGTAGAGGTCCTTCTATTTTAAAAGGCGTACTTGAATTTGGAGAAGCGTCAGATACCCACTAAAAAATTATTACTATTTTTTAAAATTTAAGTATTATAATTAACATTAGTTTTAAATATATTAGAAATAATATTAATCTCTTTATATTATTTTTTATATAATTATTAATATATTTCAAACAATATCAAATTAATTTGAACTATTTTCCAAAAATAAAATTATTAGTAAACAAATTGTTACAGAAACTAATTTTATGTGTAAAGCAGCATATTATGTTGAAAAACATACTCTAAAACACAACTATAATATTGAATGTGTATATTCTTTTTTAGAGGTATGCATAAAAAACACAATTTTATTCAAGCATAATTTATTTTGTAAGTTAATAGTAACTTAAAAATAAGACAGTAATGGCCTCTATGCTCATATATTATATATAAGTATATTGAACGGTACACACAATTACATTTACAGTGATATAGTGACTAATATAGATCAGAAAGAAAAGAAAAGAAAATGTTTTATTATCTAAGATGACCACTAAAAACATTTGACACGATGATTGAGCAACACAACACAATCCAATGTTTTTATTGCAATTTTGAGTTTGTTATCAAGTCACACCAGAGAGAGGAAGAAAAAACAATAGTAGATATAAAAACTCCTAATTTATACCATTGATACTAATCAATACGTCATAACTAATTATCTAAAACATAATTGTATTTATTTAGTACAGATTAACAAGAATACTTTAGTGTGTGTAACACAATAGGTAACCTAACGTTACAATATTATATAGTTTGATTTATAAACCATATTTTTACTTAGTAAATACCATATGAAAGACCCAAACTAGTAAATCTTGAAACAAAAATAAATGTGTAGTTATTTATTGGCATAATTAAATGATTTGAATTTACATTTTCAAAATTATATAAATATATTTCTATGATTCGATTACAATATAGTATAAATTGGTAGCAAAACGAAAATTATTACAGAAATTGTCAAAAGCACTTAAACTAAGTGTAATTAAGTTTTGATAAGCCCAAAATTAAGGTGTGATAAAATATAATCATAAAATCAAATGTAATTAAAATTAGGCTCTTAGTCTAATAACAATGTAAAAATGTTCAGACACAACACTACTGTTGTTAGAAGTGATAACATTTGACATTAAAATAGTATAAATAAATGTATAAATTATAATTAAAATATTACTTTGGGTTAATTTCATAAATTATAAAAACCAAAATTAAATAAAAAGTTACTCATTAAAATCGAGGTTAACCGAATACATAATTAATTTTTGGTGTCTACCTTAGTGATTTTTTTAGGATCTGTTGTTCCAGTTTCAAGAACTTCCACTTTTTGGTACACATTTGGCGAATTTAACCATTTGGTTCTATCAGTTGATTTTCGGCCATCATAATATTTTTTCCATTGCCTAATTAAAATAAATGATTTTACAATATATTATTATATACAGCAAATAAATACAAAATTTAACTTACCCATTTTTATATAGCTCTTCTTCTTCTAATAAATATCCAAGAGAAGAAACTGCTGGTGGTACCTCGACATCATTACGAGGGCGGGGAGGTTCACCTTTGATAAGTGGTTGTCTGTATATATAACCTGTACGGAAACCCTATGAAATAAATTAATATTAAATTAATAAAACTGTTTTTTCTATGAACATACATGTATTTGATGAATAAAAATGAGTTTAAACAATTCATTCTCTTGGCTTTTTAATTTGTACTAAATACTAACATTCCTATAATTTCACCAGTCTCCATTTTTATAATAAAAATTAACTTTTCAAAAACTTGATTGTCAGTTATGGTCAAACTTTAAAATAATAATAAGTCAAAATCAAAGTGAGATAATAAAAACCCATTACTCTGCAGCTTAAAAATAATCCATTTTAAAACTTGATAATTTTTTTATTTCTATCGAATTTATTGAATTTATATTTGTATTTTAAATATTAAACTAAAAGGCAAAACACTTATAAATAAAACAAATATATAATTATTGATAAAAAACATAAATTAATTGAACGTTATTAAACTAGATGAGTGATTTTAAATGAAATGTTTAATTAATTGTTAATAAACACTGCCTTAGCCAATCTTTATCATAATTTAGTAAGTTATAATTATTTATTCGAGGACATACTGCATTGTCTAGCATTCTCATAAGTGCTTCAAATTGAAGACCTCCAACTCTCCAGCGTTTATCTGCAACAGCTCCTCCTGCAGGTAATGGAGAAGGTAATGTACCCTCTGGTGGAGACCTAGCAGCATCGTAAATAAATTTGCACTGTTCGTCAGTCATTTGCATAATGTTATCTAATCCCACAGGTAATACTTTAAGCTGAAATTTAATAAAGAATTTACAAATAAATTATAATAAAACAACTAACTTTTACTAATAAATGTACCTGTGTTTCACAAGCTGTAACAATATTATACGCATTATAAAATGCTTCTTCTATTGATTCACCACAACAAACTGCACCATGATTAGTGAAAAATATAACCTAAACAACAAATATTAAATTTACAGAAATAATTTTGTTATGTTAACATTGTTAATTTAAAGTTAACTTCTCAAGCCTAGTAAATAAAGAACTCTTTGGAAACAATGAAAAGAATATCAGATAAATAATTATGACATAACCATGTAAATATAAATTTGTGGATAGATAAATAAAAAAGATTAAATGTTAAACATTTAATACCTTATTAATAGGCCCTAAGCTTCTTGCAATTTTGTCTTTTTCATCTGGATCTACAGTAGATCCTGGGTATGCATAATGTGAGACATCCCCAATCAATGCACTTTCTTTACTTATGTGCAATAAGCCACAACGTAATGATGACACGGCCAAAACAGGTCCCCTGCATATAAATAATTAAGAATTAGTTTGTGGAATTTAACATTAATTAGAAAAAGTGACTTACACTTGTACATCGATGATAGCTTTCAAATCAGGCCTTGCTGCATAAATAGCAGCATGAAGTTGAAATGCTGTTATGTTTACACCATAATTAGTAGTCCCAGGCTCCATAACATTTCCTTGCATGTCCACTTTAATTAAACTAGAAGCTGTCACTTCGTTACATAACAGACCATAAGGGCTGACTAAAAAATGTTCTTCTTCTTGATTTAGTCGAGCCTAAAAATAAATTACCATCAATGTTTGAAATACGATAATAAATAACTAAAATGGTATACTTTTTAAAAAAAAACCTAAACAGACAATATTCAAACTTTTCATTAAAAACATTTATTTTAGGTACTATTGCTAATTTTATTAAGCTTGAATAAAAAATTGCTACATTTAATTAGCCATGGTAATAAAACTTATAATTACAGAAACTTGGTTATAGATTCCTTGGGTCCAGCCATATAAATCCATTAATCTGAATACTGCTGCTAATTTGCATCTGATAATTTTTTCTCCTTTGGCATATCCCATACTTTCTACTCCACGAATATCATTAATTGGAACCACACAATTTGAAGCTACAATCAAAATTTAATTTTAATATAAGCATAAATAATGTTAATTATTAGCATGAAAAAATTCTTTTTTTTTTTAACAAAATATACATCATACTCACATTTAGAACCTCCTGATGGACGCCCACCCATCATTTCTGAAATTTGTTGTAAAAGCCCAGCAGGAACAGAACCACCGTCTTTCATTTGCACTTCAATTATTCTTTCCAGTTCTTCGCGAAACAAACGTGAATTCATAATCATTTCTACTCTTTTCCGTCGTTCCATTTCTCTAACATCCTACAATATTACAATAAGCAACCATAAATTAAATATTTAACATAATCTCAATATAACTGACAACATTTTTATTTTACTTACAGCATCAATATCTGCTGGTCTCATTTTTCCACGTTCATCATCATCATCATTGGTATTTGCATATCCATTGCTCTGGGGTGGTTCAGCTTCTATTTCAGCCATATCTTTAGTATTAAAAATTACTTAACCTATTAAAACAAAAAATATATAGGTAATGCGTATAATTATATGACTACACAAGTTCATCCTTAACCATTTTTCTGCTTTAAGTTTGTTGTATAACATTATTATTACTTAACAATATTTTAATTGTATACCTAGCATTTAGATATTTAATATTGTATTCATATATTGTTAAATTAACATGTATTTACAGTTTCACAGAAGTTTTACATACCTATTTAACTTTATTTTAAATGTATTAAGATTGCTAAATAAACTGACTTTTTTATACAAATTAAAATATTATTTTAGTAGATTTAAGTTAAAATTAAATATGTGCTTTGTAATTGAAAGTATTAAAAGTAAATTTAGCTTTTATATTAATAAAATATGTACATTTATTTAATACATAATTTGTCATAAGAACAAGTACATAGGTATTTATAATAGGTATAAGTTAGACAAAATTCCAACTTATATATGAATACTAATATTGATCTGATACAGATGATATTATCATATTGGGGTCAGATAGTCAAGAAGTAAAAATGGGTACGAAGAATGAACTTAAGACCAATTTAATATCTAGACGAGAAAATCATGGAAAACATTAAGAATTTGAGAGAATACAGTTTTAAATACTTTGGAGTTACAATAAATAGCAAAAATAATAATTATGAATAAATTAAAATAAGAACAATTGCAGCTAACAAATATATAATATATATAATGGATTAACAAGTATCACTTAAATCAAAATGGTTAAATGTTAAATGTTAAATCAACATGGTAGTTATCAGACCAATTTGTTTGTATGAGTGTGAAACATGGCATACAACCAAAGGAGATGAAGACAAAATAGCAATCCTTGAAAGAAGAATAGAAGAAAATTGAGGAAAATATTAGTAATACTTAATATAATATATTTTTTTTTTCATGATGTACCTACATAGTTTTAATCGAGGTTTTAATTTACACATAAAATAGCATATCTGGCCCGGTCTTGGCCTCTCAATTTAAGGAAAGGGTTACCACTGTATTTTTATACGTATTTGTTTCAGTATTAATAGTTCTTAGAAATTTCAATATTTATAATTTATTCCATCATCTAAAAACCTATCAAAAATGGCTAATTAGAATATACTCCACTACTATACTCTATAGTCTATTCCAAATAATATCAGGAGTCGGCGGCTGAGTTGTGTGCATGGGCGTGGCTTTGTTCCGTGGCAGCGCCTGACGTGTAGCCGTAGTGGGGACGGCATCTGGCCAATATGTCTGACCCTCGCCCGACAAAAAATTGGTTGCCGTCGACTCCTGATTTTATTTGGAACAGAGTATAGGTATTTTAATGTCCAAGATAATTGGTATTCAATATATTATGAATAAGGTTATAATAATATATCTATATCTTTGTACTGATAACTAAAGTAAATAGTAGGTAAATCATAAAATAGAAAGTGACCTATTGTGTTTGTTTTTATAATACATTAATGAATGATAATGTTCAATGGAATTACTGATATTTAGGAAATGCTAATATATCATTATTATAGTTTGACCTTAATAGTGTATAATCATATAATTTTCATTATTATTGTCTACCTCCTAAATAAAAGTAGGTTAGAGTTCTAAATAGGAAACAACTTGTTACTAAAGTACTCAGATGAAATAAGTACCTAATTCATGAGTATACAATTTAAAATAATAACAAATATGTTAAAATTGGCGGTATAATTGCAGTTTAGCTACCACGAGATTTTTTCAAATTTTTTTTTCGAAACCTAGGTAAATCAACGTTTTAAAAATGATGGTGCCAAAAAAAAGTTGCGCAAACTCTTAGTTTTTGAGTTATAACTGTTAGAAATTCAAAAATTCCCAAATTTTGAATTTTGAATTTTGAATTTATTTTGTGGTAGACTTATGTATTTTGACAATCGCCATACAAATCCATCGATAGCACTATCCAAGGGACATAAACGGAGGATATGCCCTTCGTTACACTTTAATGAATTATTCTTACTAATAAGATTCCACTCTTGAAGTTTTTCTATTACTTCGATACTAACGGGCCCCTTTGTTTTGCACGAGAAAAGTTCAAAAATATTTAAAAGATTAAGAGACATGTTTCACAAATAATGCAGACCGCATACTGCCGATTACGGTGATTTCATGGCTTCAAGCCCGACTTAAACGATATAGATAGGTACGAGTTTATGACCTACAATATTTTTATCTTAACACGTTGACTGCCATGCGACCGCCGGCGGCCACATAAAAATAATTACGTATCGATAATTTTTAGGCCGCCGGCTGCCGCACCATATCATTCCTAGGAGGCCATACGGCCGCGGGCTGCCATAAATGAATTTAGATTTATATTATTAGCTTTTCCATGGCGCTACAATAATGAACTGAAAAATGCGCCGTGGCGTAGTGGGAATAATTACAATTTTTTTGATGTAATAAACATATTTTTAATATTTTTTTTGAATTTTTTAGTTAACATACAATTCAATAGTATATATACAAATTTGTAATGACACTGGAAAATTTGCTTGGCGTACCAATGATACATATTATTATGGCCGCTGGCGGCCGCCGGCGGTCGCATGGCAGTCAACATGTTAATGTCTTTTAAATGTTCTTTTACAGACATAATGTTATCTACCTAGTTATCGCCTAACTGGGAATATATGTTGGACAAATATAACCTGAATCCAAATATCGTAAATATAAATGTTTCTGTAATTGGCAAAAAACAACTATGTTTAATTCCGAGGTTCACACAACAAATCGGGGGATATTTTCGATTTGCGGAGCGGAGCGACGGCGCCGAGGAGCGTAGCGACGAGTGCCAATACACTCGTAATCACTGCAACTTTTAACTTTCATAACTTAAAACCGCTATAACTTTCAAACTAAATTCGATCGACAAATTCTGGCCAGACAAAAGAATTATTCAACACCACTTTTGGCAACGGCCTTTATGCTGAAATAGTACTAAATGCAATGTAATGGTTAAAAGGGCACCACTGCAGCGGTGGTGATAGCGATTAAGGCAAAATAAATCCTGACATCGTACAAGTAAAAAGAATTTTACCAACACCACCACATTGTGGGGCGTCCTTTATGACAATGAAAATAGTACATAATGTAATAGTACTTTGTCTTTAACATTTATTTATTTAAGCTTATATTATAATATTTCAATAATACACTTTTAGGAATTTATCAGATTTTGATGCTCAAACCAGTATATTCTTATTCTTGTTCTTTAAACATTTATTAATATTGAATTGTAACTAATTATTTTCGAAGTCAAGGTTATAATTAAATTAATAAAAAAATAAAAATAAAATATTAATGGCAATAATTCTATGGCAGGTACTTCTATAAGTGTGTAAAGCCGGGTTCACAGGTAGATATATCATCTATTCTATTGTGTCCAAAAGTTGAGCTCAGCCCAACTCTGGAAATTTCCTGGTATATCATGGATATTAACATAATCACCAAGGAATACAATAAAAGTCCTACGAGTACATAGCAGCTATGAACCCGGCCCAGCTAAAAAATACTTTGTTTTTTTCATTTATCAGTAACCATGGCAATAAAAACACAACTGACCAATGGACAAAATAAAATGCATGACATTATTTACCTATATTTTGAAATTAATGTTAAGGTTATATATAAAAGTAGTACATAGGTACTTAGGGGCAATTAATAATAAAATATCTAGGTACCAACATAATAATACTCGTAACAATATATTTAAAATTATGAGAGAACACTTGATAAATTATTGTTGAAAATATTTCAAATTGACTTTTAAAGTAGGTACCTAGGTTTACCTACCTAGATTTTATGTATAGATAATTACATAGGTACCATTAACTGATTTATTTATGCAATTTTATTTACCTATGTCAGAATTTTAATCATACACAGAACACCTAATAATTAGAATTAAAATTAAATAAACATAGGTAGGAATAAACCAAATACCTAATTTAATTAATTGTCCCAGACAACTCAACTGACCGTTTTTTGAACTAATAACTGACAGTTAGTCAACAAAAATATTACGTAAGTAACATTAAATTATATTTTATTTTTACTATCAACAGTTAAATAAGCTTTGACCTCATAATATACCTAATCTAAAAAATAATACGAATAATTGGGTAATGTTAAAAACGTATTCATAATCTTTAGTTCATTCTTAATACTTATTAGGTATAGTTTTGTTTTACATGGGTGCCATTGATTACCTAATGTAATTAATATAAATCAATGTTAACACGATATCAGTTTTTAAAAAAAATATAGAGCTAATCGTTATATCGTAATCAAAATATATTATGTTAAGCTACCTACATATCAGCTACTACACTACTACCTAGATAATTATTTATAATATTAGCTGCCTGCCACACATATTTAGATAAAAATGATGTGCATGTTATAATAACCATATTATAATTAGATGTTTATGAAGATGTTTACATACATAAGCTAAATGTTATGATACTTATACATAAAACAATTAAATTCATTGTTAAACAACAATTAGATTTATAATGCACATATTCTCACACGACAGGATTGAGAATATTTTATCATTAATAAAAATAAATTATAGAGTGTACCTATAAACTCAAACTTGTACCTATGTATTTTAATGGTTTGTAAATAATGTAGGTACAAAAGTGTATTGGTAATTCATCATTAGATAATTATTATTTATTATTGTTATTTAAACTATTGGCAATTCATAATACATTTAATGTGTATCTATGTAGGCATCTAATGCTTGAATACTATAACAGCCACTAACCATTATTTTACACTTATGTAATTGAATAGTAAAACAATTAGGATAATTATCTAAGTAAATTATGTAAAATAAAAAGAAAACATTTCAATTGAACGATAGGTAGGTAAAAGAACAATGAGGCAGATGTATAATTTATTCGACATTTAACAACATATCCCGTATCCATATAACAGACAATAAGCAGACAAGTGGTTACAGCATGTGATGACTGATCACAGAGCGACGCCTGAACCTAGATGACAAATATTTTTTCAGCGTCAGCAGGGTGATCGATCAATGATCCTGGACATGTGTCGGTCAAAATGACAGGGATCGGTTAAAAACAACATCCGGGGTTCAATTTCATAATTTATATATACCTAACTACCTAGGTACTGGAAACTGACAAAACAATAATATTGTAGAATAGTCAATTATAGTCCGCAGATAACCAATAGGCACGTGACAGAGTGTACACAAACATGGGTCACAATGATTATAATAATGATAGTAAGGGCCGTTCTTACAATGTCCGGTAAAGTGTCAGTTAACGCTAACCGACTGATAACAGATTTTATTACCGGCAGAATTCGGCCGGTTAAGTGTCGGTTAACTTTAACCGGACATTGTAAGAACGGCCCTAAGTATACAATATGCACATACCCTCGTCGTCCGAAGTACTTAAAGATGATACGTTAATATCACAATACTCGCTAGTATCGATAATTTTCTATTAAAATATTATAAATTTTATTTAAAAAACAATATAATACGATTTTAGTAAATATGGTAGTTGTGGCGGACACACCCAGCCACGGCCGTTGTTAAATTATTATATTACCGCCGTAAAAGGACGAGAAAGAAACGTGCTCGTAAATCGGAAGTAGCGACGTGCGGGGGACGCGGACTCAACGCGCTGACGCCGGACCGGGCCAAAAAATTATTGCATTACGATGGGCTAAAAAAACCGAAAAATCTTCACGCGCACGCGCAGACACGCTAAGCGACGGAATTTTTTCACGCACACAAACGCCGGAGTGAAAAAAGTAGGCGGCGGTGACCGGTGATAATGACCGGACCAGAGGAGGATGCGAAAACGAAAATTTAAATTATTAAATTAAAAAACCGCACGAACCGACAGCGGAGGCTGACGGCGGCACGGAAATTCGCGCGCGCCCCACTGTCCCACACCTCGCCCGGCGACGCGTTTCAGCGTTTCCGGGCGGGTTCCGTTCGTCCGGTTCGCCGCTCAAAACGTTAATTATTATTATTATTATTATTATTATTATATCTCGTATTATCACGTCCGTTATTGGAACAATGCGCTTACCGCTTATGACGTGCAGGAACAGCGCTTCCCCAGTTGCGGGGGGAGGGGTAGGTGAGATCCGGATCGATCGACGACGACGGCGACTGTGTGCTTCACGCCGCTTGTCCGCGAAAAGTGTTGCGCGGCGCTGGTGAATATTGCCGTTGGATGTGTCGTCGGTTCAACTGCGGAGCGGTTCGGTCAGGAGGACATAATATTATTCTTCGCGTTCGGGCCGGTGCGGCGCGGACAATACGACCGGAATAAAAACGTATCGCGAAAGACAAGTATGCGGGGGGAAGGACAACGATTTACTACTGCGGCGGCGGCACACTGACGTCGGACTGTCGGAGGCGGCGTCGGCTGGTCGTACGCGCAACACACACACACACAAACACAAACACTCACACGGGCGCGCACAATACGTACACTCTCAAACACTCACGCGCACGCACTTACACGCACACTCGCGCGGACAGACAGACTCCGCAACGGTAAAGTACACCAACACACGCACACGGACACGGACACTCGCGCACTCGCAAGCGCCGACGACCGAGTTAATGACTCCAAAACACGAACCGCAAAAACAAATGGAATCCGCCGCCGCCGCCCGTTCGTTCGACCGGAGATACGCCCGCGCGTGCGCGCGAGTGTTTCGTTGTGTGTCGCGTGCGTGCGGGCGCGATAGTCGGCGGCGGAGAGAGCTGCGATCGTCGCGTCGGCCGTTCCGTTCATTCTGGCGTGTGGGAGCGCGGCGGCGTCGGCGCGTCCCGGCGGATCGTGGCCGGCGCGCGTTTTTACGCGTGTGGCAACACTGCGACACCCGCCGACGCTGGACGGGCGGAACGCCGCCGCGGAAATAATATCCTTGTTGTAACGCTCTTGTCCACGGCACCATTATTATCGTGCGGCCGACGACGACGCCCGCCTGCCGCTGGAGTGACCGATGTCCACCGCACTTGCGTGTGGATACAATATAATATCATAATATTATTATACATATTTTATACTCGTGTTTAACGGCCACGTCTGCGACCACCTCGCAGAGTTTGTGATCACAAAATATTATGTACGCGACACGCGATTTCCGTTTCCGTTTCTGAGACGTACCTCTCTCTCTCTCACGGGTAGTAGTCGGGTCTCATTATTTCATAGAATGTTATGATGATCGCGCATAGATCGAGTGGGTGATAAATAAGCACTTACCTACCTACACCCATATTCGCCAATCGCCTATGATAATAATATTATATCGTAGCTACCTGTTCGGTTTTCGACGGTGTACCGCCGATCTCTGCCGTCTTCCGGTACATCGTACCTATATCTTACAGGAAACAACATAAGTTCGTCGGTCGGTGTCCCTAAACCAGCAACAACTACCTATTACAGTATTACCTACATGTACCTACTGTTATAGAACATATTAATATCATTAATATCCTATTATAGTAGTTAATAATTATTAATATAGCAGTGCCGCAGTGCCAGCCAGCTTGCATAAACAATCACTGAACATACTTAAATGAATCAATAGTGAGCTAATGATCCCTTAAACATGATTTAATGACCCATGATTGGTCTATTAAATGACGTTATCAAACCATTAAATGAATCAATTTTTTAATACATCTTTGCATTAGTTTATTAGTATTTCAGTCAATGCGGACTGCAGGAAATTGATTACTAGTTCCGATTTCGGATCTTAAAAGTTTTATTTTCATGCCATCAATATAAAAAATCGTATTTTTTTATATTATCGAGAGATAAAAAATATGTACCAACCTACCTATACTATGTATAAAATCGCTACTTCATATACCAAATACTTATCAATTTATCATTGCCACCAGTGGCGTGTACAACCATGTATTTTTTTACTACCCATCTGTATGTATAGATGTATAAAAATTAATAAACATTTTGATATATTATATACAATACCTAGGTACACATATAATTTTGTTTTTATATATAACCTAACCCACGAACGCTATGCACGCCACTGATTGCCACGTAAACCAAAATATATTTTATAGCCTATAGGATGATTTCATATTATGATTAGTTATGCTTATATAACTACAGATTTATCTTGTAAATTAATTATATACCTACGGCATACCAAATATAATTTAAATATAATATACCTTCCTTAGTGAATTAGACGTTTCGGGCAACTCAATGCGACTAAAGTAATTTAAATGCCCTAAACATGTCCCTCTAGACTTAAGTCAAGTCTAGAGGTGAAATATAATTATTAATTATACACATCTATATTATTATAATTACAATTATACTTTATATGTCCCTTGCAGTGCCAGCAGTGGGCTATAGTCACCTCCTTCACTAACAAAACCACCACTGAAGACTTTAATGACTAATTATCTGTATTTGACTGTATTGACCTTTATAGTTATAAAACTATATTATATCTAATAGAGTTCGGATAAAACAGTTCTATAAAACTACAGAAAAGAACTATAAAATATACCTATTATATTTATTTTTCGTATCAATTTAAATTTCATGATGATTAATAGTAACGAAGATGTAAGTTTTTATATCAACTTATGAAGTTAAAATATCAGATACCTTTAGGCCATCCATTTACCCTAATGCTTAATAGGTATAGCTATAAAATTTTATAATACCTATTTGGTTTATCGTTTTCTTACTAACTATTTTCTCCAAAAACTGTTAGGAAATTCTATTTCATTTATTATACATAGGTACCTATGTATAATTAATTTATAATTTATAGAGTTGTGAAATTGAATATTTTTACTACTCAGAAAAAAAGTAGGTAGGCTACCTACTGATATACCTACCTACATCTTTAAAAAACCAATAGTTTGTAACTCCGTCTCCAAAAGTTCAAATATTATTCAAAGTTAGTAATATTAATCAGAACCTAAGATATTCTATGCAGGTATTATGAATACAAATTTGTAACTTCGTTGGAATATATAAATGCTTTATTTAATATATAGGTGCCTACCTATAGTTAATAGAAATAAAAGAACATGCTTCCATTATTTGCAACATAAAAATTAAATATATGATTTAAGACTACCTTGTAGGTACCTATAAGATAGGTTTTACGGTGTTAATTTGTTATTACTGTAATAATGTATATTGTCTATAGGTACCTATTGGCTATTAATAGTAACAAAATCATATTTTAAAACGGTTTTGATACCTATATAAAATTAATGATTTTTAGCCAGTTTTTAATTTTAGTATATTTTACCTATACCTTTTATTTCTTATAAAATATATAGAGTATACACTAACCGATATCATATAATAATTTCTGTTATCGGTCCCCTTCACAGTGACAATATGTTATTGTATCCATACCCAGAACATATATATATTTCCCCTTATTTACACTGTATGAAAGTATAACAACGTATATCGTATATACCTGTGTGTTTGTACCTAGGCATATTGTTCATTATTTCCGGAGTTGGATTACACTAGACACTATACTACTATAGAGTGCACTATAACAGTAGCTTATAGTATACCTCCTATAATCAATACATATTTAAGGAAATCCCTTCATCAGTGAATGTTTGTTGACATATTTGGTTACCTATCTATGGGTGCATATATATATATATTATTATACAACAGTACACCACTATTTACCAGGGCTTGCAAACTTTATAATAAAGGTTATGATTATAACGTTATATTTAAGAAAAAACGATTGAAATTTCTAAACGTAATTATAACGGAAAGCGATAGTCAAAAATAAATGAATACCGCAAAACATAACGATTAACAAAATATATTATATATCCTTAAGCAAAACATGGGTAGGTAATGCAAAACGTAATTCATAGAATATCATTGAACGAAAAATTACGCAAAACGAAATATTTCAAAATCCATTTATTTAAAAGGTCTATTGGTTTCGTAGAAACATTTATTTCATGCATACAATCTAAGAATTGATTATATATTATATTCCGTGCCTGGGCCATTACCTACCAGCATTAGTTATTTTTAAATTTAACACTATGATAAATAACAATAAACGCAAAACTTGCATAACGTTTTAGTTCTAAATAACAATAAACGTAAAACTTGGATAGCGTTTTAATTCTGTATAATGATAAACGCAAAAGTTGAATAACTTTTTAATTCTAAATAGCCATGAATGCAAACATTGTATATCGTTTTAGTTGTAAATAACATAAAACGGATTTTTTTTCAGATGCAAGCCTTGCTATTTACTCATTCACTCATTAAGAACGTGTATATACTTATAAGTTAAATAGCTAAACATATATAAAATATATCTACCTATACGTAATTAAAATGATCAGAGGCTTAATTTAACTCGTTATCCCAGCCACCGCCACAATCCGAAATTATTGTTGAGAACGCTATGAAACACTGTTGATAGTAATTGTTGTTGAAGCCTGAAGGGTGAAGGTAATTATTATTTTTTAGTTTGTACTATCTATTACCCACGACCCACCTATCCTTTTTTTCAATATGGACATTTAAATTTTTAACAGAGGCCAATTCGTTGTAGTCCGTAGATATCTATTCGATATTTCGATGCTATATCAATGTATGTTTTTACAGAACAATATTAATGATGTGTGCCAGATAAAATATTCAATGATTATATTATTGGAAATATACCTACTAATACCTACACTTATTGTTTATATCTTATTACACCCAAAATATTGAAAATTATTCAACTGCTGTATGTTATCCAATTAATTAAACTTCAGTAAGCACTGCATCGAACGAAGTAGGTATATCTATAGCCTATAACTATACATAGGCACCTAGTAGTATATATTATGCAGTGCGCCAGTAGGTACCTACCAAATACCAATACTATATTATTATATAGTACTATAAAATACCTAAATATTTTTATAAATTTATGAATCACGTATACATTCTAAAACCAGTGGCGTACGCAGGGGTATAGGGTGCTAGCAAGGTTCTGAACCCCCTGAAATTTCTTTATTCTCCAAAAAAATCATATTTATCATCATTTTAATACCCACGGATCAATATTGTTGGTCATTTTTAATAGATATAAAATAAATTGTTGAATATAACAAAGACGTCGATAATCATGGTTTCAGTTTTTTTTGGCTGATTTAGAACATTTGCTAAACGTCTGCCATAATCTATGGTGTATCATCGTCCATTGATTATTACTACGTTTATTACGGCCCGAGGAAGTTCTATAGATGACCAGGTTAAACACTGTAAATGTAGACTAAATTTGAGACTAACTATTATTTGTTACCTTTATAAAAACGGTTTAGAAAAAAATAATGTAAATTATTTATCCAGGTAAAACCCTAACCTAACTAAAATTCTGCATACGCTACTGTCTAAAACTATAATATACTCGTTAATAAATCAATGTATACATAATATATAAGTTTAATACATTTTAAACCACATACAAAAAAAAAATAAAAAAATAGCTATTAAAACTTTTTAATATTAAAAAATGTTCAGCGTAAATAATGTAGAAAGACTAAACATATACCAAGTATATAACTACTATAGTGTTGCTGTACGTGTTCGCATTCGCCTCTCCTATTCATTACAACGATACATTCATACGATGACATCAGCTCCTCTGGCAACATGCCACTTGTTATTTTTATTACTGTTAAACAACTATGAAGGAAGTGGTAGAAAGTATATAGTTTATAGATTTAAATGATTTAATATTATTTTGTTTTCGTTAAATTAAAACAATATTTACAATTTACCCAACCAGTGGCCATGAATTAACGAACTAAAGTCTATATAGTATGTCTCTAAAGTCTCGTATCAACCTATAACTATCTCCGTGGGACCGTGTACAGCAATATAGTTATCTAAATGTGAATTTTCCACAGTAATCAATGAAAATTTCCAACTTAATAGCATGGTACATTATTTTTGATACCGGACTTTTGGAACGTACCTACTACCTCTTCTTAATATATATAAGAGCTTACAATTTGAATACACACCAATTTCAAAAAAAATTATTACATTTTTTAAATACACTCCACTGTAAACTGTTATTTTCAGTTAGAATATGAGTTGAAAAAAAATTAGAATTATAATAATATGACCTACATTAAAAATTAAGTTACTCTGTTACTAGGTTACACTTTATATCTTTTGATTGAATTCCAAAAATGAAAACTTAAACATTGGTTTTTTGATGTAGTTTATAGTTTGTGCCTTGTAGTAAATATGAGGTGGAGTAAAAGAGATCTCAAACATATTTTAAAAAATATTATTATTTTTTCTCTTGTCGATTCAAAAATACTGTCAAGTTATAAAACAGGAATGGTATTTTAATAGATTTTTTTATTAAACTCTAAGTAGAGGCTTATAGAAATTATCAATAGTTTTGAGAGAAATTCGAAATAATATATATACATTTAAAACAATAAAGTTTACTATCTACCTATTAAATCATTCTAAACAATATATTATACCTACTATTATACAGTTATGATTATTAAATATTAATTAAATGTAGTTAACCTTTATGGCTTTATAATGTTCTGTGTACTATAAAGGGGCATGTACCAGTTGCCCCCAAAAGTACTTTTTTTATACAAATCCCCCCCCCCCCAACTACCTTAAACACTATGTACCAGTTGCCCCCAACAGAATGTACCAGTTGCCCTCATATGTAAATATATATACTAGGTATTAAAATATATAGCCCGTAAAATAGGGGAGGTAAATATACAAATAATAATTATAAATAGTAATTATTATAACAAAACATAGTAGGTACATAATATTATATCTAATTTTTTTACTATTTTTTTTTTTGACAAATTATCACATTGAATATGCCGCTTTTCATTATAATTATATTATTTATTATGAAATTTTTCTATAATTTTATACTATTTTTTTGTTGAAAAATTATTACATTGAATATCACATAATTATAATATTTATTATTTGATTGACTATTGTATTCATATTATTTTGTTGGTAATTATTATTTATTACAAAATACAATATTAGGTACCTATATATTCCGGTCATATGAATTTTTCTATCATTTTATACTATTTTAAATAATTTTATTTATTATTTGTATATTTACCACCCCTATTTTACAGGCTATATATTGTTACCGTGTATGTAATATACATTAACATGTAAGGGCAAATGGTACATTCGGTTGGGGGACAACTGGTCAACACCCCTATAGAGGTCTGAGGTAGAGGTAGGTACATTAAGTTATAATAAGTACCTACTTAACATTTAAATTACGAAAAATTTGATAGGTAAATTCTAAAAGTATATCGGCTAAACGTTAGGTATAGGTAGGTACATATTTTTAATTTGTATCGATACACTTTGTAATTTGAGGTTTGTGTTACTGTTGACTTTAAATGTTAATAGAAGCTGGGTTATTACTAACTATAATTTAATTAGTCACCATTTTTTTTTTAACTATCGTAAGTATTATATTATACATTTATACCTACTACAGATAGGTACACTAGATTAAAATGTTCCGTTCGGAATCAAATTATAATATTATTTACCATTAATTAAACATAAAAATAATAAATGGATAGGCAATGAAAGTCTATTGAGTCGATTGGGTAAGTATTTTGCACCAAGAAAAGTAAAGGGATAATTAGTGACCTATAAACTTTTACTTCAATATTTTAAATTGTAATAATAATATATATTCATAAAAAATATTAACTTGTATCAAAGTAGTGTATACCACATTAAGAACAACCAAAAATTATGTTGTCTTGTTTGTGTTTTTTTCATAATATTTATAATATAGGTAGGTAAAACTACTATTATACAGCCAATAGATTGTAAGGTGAATAATACGCGGTTCTTGGGTCGTATATTACTACCACAGGTCACGCGTATTTTGAATAATCTGTATGACCATCATACACATTAAAGTGTAATTTTGAATAAAATATTACGAAATTATTATATATTTTACTATATTATTATGACCGTGCACGGTCGTATTATTGTCATTACTCATTATGTGTAGAACTGTAGAAGTTATTGTTTCACTCAAACATTGAGATCGGAATTCGGATGACTCTTGAAAATGACAACAACATAATAATATAATGTCGATGAAACAATAATATAAATACACAATATATAGCATACACAATTACTACGGCATTATATTATAGAAATGCCAACAACATAATATAATTATCAGTCGTATATATATAATAAAATACAAAATATTTAAAAAAAAAAAACGAATTAGCCATAATCATTGTTATAATAGTATAAAAACTGAAGAAAATATAAAACAATGTTGTTGTAATTTTCACTATATAAGTGTATAATAATATTATGTATAAATCCTAGTAATATTTTGTTTCTGTACAATAATAAAAAAAAAATTACAACGTCAGACTTCGTGTTGTATTGTATACCTAATCTACTAATAAATATTGTTCCGAGATAATAAGTTCGAAGTTGATCAGTTAATAATATTATTAAGTACTTGGTACTAGAGATGTTCCGGGTACCCGGCAATTACTCGATGGCCGGGTACTCGATATCATATTTAAGACTCGACTCTTACTCGGTACCCGGCGTAATACCTACATTTTTACCCGGCCATTACTCGGTACCGGCGTAATATCTTCATTTTTACTCGACTCATATCCAATGGCAAACTCTGATAATCTATTTATAAATATATGCATACCTATAATTAATATAACGGGAAAAATCTAAAATTGTCGGGTGATAAATTATAATTTATTTTGGTACATATTGAAATAACTGAACCGAATTACAATAGCCAGATAATTATAAGCAAATCATGTTTTTCATCTACAAATTACAAAAATAAATCTAGCGTGTTTTCTGTCTAATGTTTATAAATTTGATACTTGATACTTTGATAGTAGTATAATACAAATTTTGTATTTACAGTTCTACTCGGCCTATACTCGATACCCGGTTAGTGTTAAAATTTTTACTCGGCCAATACTCGAAACCCGGTTAGTGCTATAAATTTTACTCGGCCAGTACTCGGTACCCGGCTTTATACCAGATTTTCTACTCAGAACATCTCTACTTGGTACGTCATAAATCATAATATACCTATCATATTAACAAATTATTATGATCGCACTCTAATAATATGGGCACACTGCAGCTACACTAAATAAAGACGGTAGGTAGGTACCTCGTCATGACCTCATACATAATAATTATTATTAGCGTTGTGGGTGTTATAATACAAGACTCATTAGGTACGAATATAAAAAAAAAAATATGATCATAATAATAAATAATACGTCATATTATTTATCGCAGTCACTATAACGAAGTGCATATCGGAGACTTATAACCGGGGATTGAGAGGAACCCTGTGTGGAAAACTGTTTGATCAGGCATGGTGTTCGCCGTTAGCATCAGAAGTTTTTCCGCCGCCAGCGGATGCCAAATCCCAAACGTACACGTCACGTCGACTTTTTCGTGATAGTAATGACATCGGTGTGTCATTCTTTCAGACGGTATGAACTCGAACATGTTAACGACCGTGCATCGCGGCAACAGCATTGCTAATCCTGTAATTAAAATCGAAAATAATAATGTAGTGCAGCTGATAATATAGTAATATAATATACATGATAATATATTTCATACAATTATTTAGGTATGGTTATCGCAGGTGTAACAATACGCCACCGTGTACATGTCTGCAGCACTATAATACCTATTCTATCCGCTACCGGTAATTAGCGTAACGGTTCGCACGTGTTTATTACTATATTATAATATGTACCTATGTATAAAATATAAATACCTATATTATATAAATATATATATGTGTACAAGGTGTAACTGGAGTATTTACATTTTGATGATTTCGTTCTGAAATTACATTTAAATGCGCCTATCATATCTTCCAGATACACCTCGTATAAGTAAGTACAATAGCGACTGTGTCAGGCCCTGGGTGTATGCCGTATTTAATTGACTATTGTCTTTTTATAATATGTCTATTATTATTTTGTATTTGATATGGCTATAAGTGAGCCATCATAGGTTTAAATATATATTTTTCGTACTGCACACGTTACATATTAGACTATCCGTTCACACGGTAGTGGTTTACAGCCTTTACAGATATGACCATTACCCACACCATAGTATAGCCTTATAGGGAGGTTATGTCCTCCCAACACCCGAAGATTTGACACAAAGTCTATGCATGCAATATGCCGAAGTCTCAAACCAATTAACAATCTGAGTGTTTAGAACTGAAAACAGCAGATTTAATTTGTTCATATTTTGTGTATAGGTACTAATAACCAAATTAACCATAGTTGATTCTATTTGAAATTCAACATTTATTTTTGTAAAAAATAAAATATAAAATAAATAAAGATTATTTACATTATTTTAAATTGTTATTATTTTGTTAAGCACAGATTACTATTTTTTGTTGTGCGTAGGTGTTTGACCATAGTTACTATATTCTGAATATTATCGAATACTTTTTTAGAATCGGGACCGTTGAGTATCTTATAACTATTTAGTGTTTATTGCTCCACTTCAAACACTGTGACCAAAAAATAATAATATAGCCACATATTTTTATAATGTCACCTATTATTATTTGAATGTGTTTTATGATTTGTTACAGATATTTGAATGAATTTAAATGAACCAGATAATTTTTATATTTCATGTATTATATTATGTATTTTATGTATTATACGAATATTTGAAATACCTACTTTAGGAATATTCATATTGGAAAATGTATTATAGAACACATATTCTCAAAACTATTTGAATATTCATTCTAAATACTTTAAGAATTATCGTACCCGAATTATTACCCAAGTATGCATATTGCATAATATGCAGTGTTTAATTATTATTTATTTAAAATATATATTATTTATTTGCCATATTTTGTTGGAATACACAGTCCAAACTTGGGTATGGAAAAGAGGGAAAGGAGGGAAAGAGCGAATCATCTCAGAGAATAAATTATTAATTATTTGTATAAATATATATAAAAAAATACTCAGAGAACCCATTTCCTAACAGTATTACATTAGCTACAGTGAAATATAAAACAAATTGAATAACTGTAAATACAATACAAGTATTAGTTCTACATTAAATATTATACATTTGTTATTATATAGTTTATGTTCTTAAAATATGGTTTAACTATGCCATCTCCAGTGTTGGGTAAATTACTTATTAAAAGTAATGAAATTACGTTACTCGTCACTTTAAATATTTTAATTTAAATTACATTTGCGTTACCTAAAATTATTTTTATCACGTTACATTACTTTTTCATTAATAAAGTAGTGCGTTACAAATAACGTTACTTTTTTTTATAAATTGTTTATGATTTAGTTATTATGTATATATTTTACTATCATAGACCTAGTGATAATAGTCTTATTATAGTAGTATGTACAAATATACAATAATCTCACCTATATAGCTATATAGTCATAAATCATAATTAATTTTAATTAAATTTTATTTTTAAACCGAAGTTTTTTCTTTCTGCTATGTAGTAATAAAATGTATTCCTGGAATGTTTAATTATATTGTTAACTATCATCGGAATCAAAAATAAATATAATTGATTTTTAATTTTTCTGGGATATCTTATCGGATTGTTTTTGTAATACATTCAAAACTATTATTTTAATAACGAAGAAAATAACGCATTAGTGCGTTACTTCATAGAAATTACTTTTCAAAAGTAATTTTGTTACAATTGCGTTACTTTAAGTAAAATGTATTGAAATTACTGCTGCGTTAGTGTAGTTTGTAATTTGCCTTACGTTAGGTACTATCCAAAACTGGTCATCTCCATACTACATGAGTGAATTTAACTACCTATACAATGTATACGTATTGTGTAAAACATAAATGTGTGAGTTTATAATATTTTACCTAAAAATCCCGAAGATGGAGGATTGCGTCTTATATGAGCTGTAGTATGATCTTGTATGTAATCCCATAGACGCCACAGATATTGTGGATGAACAATATGAAAGTTTGACCTAGGATTAGATTTTCTAAATGATATGTAGTTGTCAATAAAGTTATGTTCGGGGCTCGTAATCCACTAAAAGTAAGCAAACAACAATTTTAATCAAAGAAGAAATCGATTAAACCAACATAATATATAATATTATATAATTTGTGATTGATTACTTCGTTAATTGACGATGTGTAATTTGATGGATCCCACATCAAAAGTTTGAGCCGCTTGTATAATGGTGATGATACAAATTGGAATTGTGGTTTAGTGACAACTTGTGAGTTTAAAATACGTATTGTTGTCTTTGAGCCCACATCTTTTTCATATCCTTTTGTTGGAGCATTATTGAACCGTAACACCAAGTCATGTTGGTCTAAAACACGAAAATTAAACTTTTATATACTTTTTTTACGTTACATTATATTATGCATGTTATGATATTAATTATTGACTAACTAAAATCTTTTTTGAAAGATAAAAAAATGATAAGTAATATATTATTGGAATATTAGGTATTTCTTATAATCTGTATATTCTTTAGTCTTGAAGACTGAAGTCATGGTAGGTACTTGAGTTAAATTTTAAAATATTTTTCATTAATCTCAATGATTGAGTTGAGACCTCGAATAAAAAAATGATATATCAATAAGTAAAATGTAAAAAAAAAATGATTGTATTATAAGTTATCTAACTATAATATTGTTCCTACCTAGTTACATTTCGATAAAATTATTTGAAATATGCTTTAATTATTTTATAAGTTTATAATTTATTGTACACATTTAAAAGTATCTTTTCAAATAACGTTTAATGAGCCCATAATTTTATTCTGAGATTCCTTTCACATGGATGCCTTCAATAATACGATATTAGATAGATATATAATATTATATATCATTATATAGTAACATTGTTATCTGTATTCAATATTGGTATTCAATATTCATTACGCAATATAAGTGGGCACTAGACACACTCGATTGTTATTTATTATTCAAACACTCAGACGAGTGGTGAATATAAATTATTAATGACAAAACAAATTCGATGTCTATTATATGCAGTATCTATATATGTATGGCTCAATAAAAACTGTGTTGAATTTTCACCTATAAAGTATCCGAGATTTGAATTGCGAAGAGTAGCCGCATTGGATATGATTGCACAAGTGCCGAATACTTCATTATCGTCAAATAGTGGCACATCCGGAATATTTTTGGTCAACATATGATCAATGTCATTTTTTTCTAATGTTCTAAATTTCTCCACGCTGGAAGCCATATCACACGGCCAGTCGCTTTTCACGTTATTCGGTGCTTGCGGTCTATACGGAACATTGTAAGGGTTCTCGTTTTTAACGGACCCATAATTGCTACTCTCCTTCATTATTACCTGCCTTAGACGGGCAATGATTTTATTTTTGAAATTAAATAACCTGTAATAATATGTATACACATTAAGTCAGTAATTTATACGGATATAAATGCATGACATATATAAATTTATTATATTATATCATAGTACTTTTACAACAAACGTTTAATTACTTACACACGCAAGGTTTGAAAATATATTATAATTTTTATATTTTCTAGACTCTAGAGTATATTGTGGTATTATACATACCTACTTAAACTATATTTTAGTTACCTATTGTGTGTACGTACTACGTAGTCTGAGCTATTGTTTGACAAATGTAACGACGTATAAAATATAATGGGCTTAGCGTTTATTACTTTAATGACCACTGTTTACATTAGATTACAATTTAAACAAAAGATAATTATCTAGTTAAAATATACTCTTAGAATATTATCTTATCCAGATAACTATATTGTTCCAGTTATCTAATGGTCATCTTACATGTAAAATTGTCTTATCTAGATAGATCTAATTTCAATCGCCATCAGTAAAATATTAATTTCTCATGAACAATATTTTTATTGTTTTTTTTCTATTTTGCTATTAGAAGTTAATCGACTAATTAAACATTATTATAGATATAGTTCATAAAATGAACTATAGTTCATACTTTTGAGACCTAATTTCACGAATTTTGGACTTTTTCAATATATAAGTACGGATTGTACCTACTACAAACATATAGGTGCTACTAGGTTTAAGACTAGGTGCCGAATAATTGGTTAAAAATGGTAAAACCGCGATTTCGTTCAATTCGAGCTTTGTTATTTCGTTGTAATTACCAAAATAATGATTCTTATAAGTATAGACATTTACTACAAGTAGTACGAACAAGTGATTAATTATATTACATAATATATAATATTGATGGTGATAGATTTTTCAAATTATTTTGAAATGTTGGGAAATTTATTGACATTTTAGATTGCGATGTTCTCTTTCAAAAATACCTTCATGGCTAGATAATTTTTAGATTTTATTATTTTAAGACATAATAATTTAATATTAGATTATAAGTACCTACGTCACTCTACAACCATATTCAAATCCTGAAAAATGTGATACGTCTTACTTATATTTTGTCTAGAATTACGAGTATTGAGTATCCTATTTGATATAAAACTAATCCAATATAGTTTAAAAAAAACTAATTTGAATTTTGTTCAATAATTATGAATGTTAATTTTTGTAGTTTATAGTAAAATCATTTTTGGATCGTTAAATAGTTTATTCGATAATATTCTGAAGTAACTTACTATACCAATATTCTTATAAATTGTTAACTGTAATAATTACTCTACTAGCTGTGTCACAGTTGAATGTTCACAAAAAAATTCTTTATACACTTCAAATGGGAATTCATACTATTTAAAATAAAAGTCATTAAAAATTTAAAACAATCCTATTTGGTAAAAGTTTTCAAATTTATTTTTGTAAAATTGCCTATTGCTCTTCCCATCTATTAGGTACCACGCATTCTGCAATATGTAAATACTGGAAGTTCGTGTGAATAAATGTATATAATTACGTTCGTTCAGAATAGTTAATTTTATTACGTTACTGCTGCGCCCTTTTAATTAAAAACTATAATTTAAATTCAAACATTTAAATGTATATTTAATTGAAAACGTGTTAAAATTTATTACCATTTACCGCTTTCGTAGTTCGTTTAATATATTTCGATTAAATTTCAAATTATCGCCTACACGCACAATTTAATTTTTTAGTAAAATTGATTTACATAAATAATAAATATAATAATATAATATAATATCATATTATACCCTTAAGTACCCATAATACAGTTTTTGCTTTATTGTTTTCTTGTTGGTACATGATAATCACCATTTGTCCATATCATATTATCTTTTATGTCATCCACTTGTATATAAAATATAAATACTACAATAACATATAAATTATAATATAATATATATTATGTAGTGTACATAGGCGTGTTCACATCATGTCTGACCACTCAAACCGAAGCCAAGCCTTCAAATTTAAATTAACAGATGACTTTTTGATTTCTTTTTAAGTAGTGAGAACTGATTTTATATCAGTTCATTTCATAAACGATTATTCTTTGACAGATCTGTGAAATAGTTCTAAATACACGTCTATGTATACTATAATAATATTCCGTACAACATTTATGTTACCTGCCTGATTCTTTCCGACTTGTCTAGAAGCGCTTCACTCATCCGCATTAACGGATTTCCGTTTTTCTGATGAGCCGTTGTGAAATCGCCTTCGTCATAATACTCGACGTAGGGCTGCTGTTGTGTGTAAGTCAATTCTTGAGTTTGTTGGTTTTTGACGCTTATGTGACGCCAATATTGTAGCCAAAGTAGATAAATGTATCCGCACATGCCCAATAGTACGACGTTTAAAAAAAACCATACTGTCAGTGCCACCGAACGCATTTTTATCAAATATTAGTGGTGTGTTTTTCTGAAAATGTAATTGAAAAATATATTATTATAGACTGATTAGTAGACAGGGACAGTTCTGGTGTGAAGATCTAGGGAGGGGGTGATTCATTTAATTGTACTAAACACAATTAATATTTATCGTGTACATTTTTTAATTTTATATAGTCAAGTCAAATCGAATGACGAATCCATTACTTGCACCTATTGTTGAATTATAATTTATGGACGGTGCAATATAAAATAATATATACCTAGTATATGGATAGGCAATAAACAAAAAAAAGTGGTCGAGTGTAACTCGTTAATGAGTAGATCACTGCAGTAATGGACGTGTCAAATTTGAATTCAATGATAAATCATTGCATATACGAAAAATTACTACATATGATCGGGAGACGGTCTGTCAGCCGTTATCCTATTGGTATCATTTATTGCTATTAATATTATTATTGTAATTTATTTTAATATTAGTAATTTTGATTGATTTAATTAGATTTAATTTTCTATCAAAAACCACTCTCGGAGTAGAAGATTTAAGCATTTTGTCTATTAAACAACCTATTTATATAAATACAAAAAAAATCAAACATCATTGTAAAATATATACATCCATCGACCATCGTTCCACTCTGAACCTAAAAATGAATAAATATAAATTTATCACCATCATTTTTAATTTGTCTAATTTTTGTATACCTACCTACCTATATGCATTATTAATTAAAAATGCCTTGGATTTAAGTACAATAAAATACAAATGTTTGAATATAGATTTTATTATTTTTACATACATTTTAGATTCTAAGCATATCAATGAATATTGGTTTTACAAATAATGTGTTTATTTTATTTTATTTATTTATTTATTTATTACTAGTAGGAATAATAATACTTTTACCTTCCACTTTGAAGAAGGTTTCTAGTAGAAAATTAGATCAGGTTTGTATACTTTTGGGGGTCAAAAGTAGAAATTTCCCAGTACTTTTTAAAATAATTTGTGTATGGTGCGTGCCATGGGGGGGGGGAGAAATTACTAACATTTTTTTTAAAATGGTAATATTATTATTAAAATAATTATTTTGTATTCATGGTTATTGGTTACCAAAAAGTTAGCTCAACCGTTTTCGCACAGAATCATTTTTCATAGTATTAAATTAATATTAATCAAAAATTCAAATTTAACACACCCATTTCCCATTACATTTACATACTCAATTATGAGGTACACTCGACACCTACTTTACAGCATAACGGAGCATAACTACTTGCCCGTTTTTTAGAAAACAATTTAGTATTCAATTAGTTATCGTGGTACCTATAATTAAATTATTACATTAAATATTTCTTTAAAAACATGTGGAATTGTTTATGTATTCAATGTGAACTCTGGGGGATGGGGCTTTTCACCCGCTTACATTCGTCCCTGCTCGAAAAAATAACAAAGATTTATTTTATAGATATTACACGTGGTATATTGTCTAATTTTGTCTTCATTCTCAATGTATCAATGATTGATTAATATCTAAATTGGTTAATATTACCATCGTAATAGTACCTACAATTAAAATAATTAAATAGGTAAATAATGAGCTGTAGATTATAATGTATTATGTCATAATAGTATGTATAGTTGTACACTTGTATCTATACTATAATTTATTTTCCTCAAACACTTCTTTCTAATAATAGTATTTTTTTGAGAAAAGTGGTTTTATTTAAAAAAAAAAAAATATAGGTAAATTATAAATACGTAAATTTATAAAATTAATATACATATAGAGTACATCCTTAGTTTTTATTTATGATTCGAAAAAACAGATCTTACAAACTAAAAATGTCATACAATTAGCGTTAAATAGATAATTGAATTCGTATAATAGTAAGTTGTTTATCGATCTTGTATACCGCGTATTATAGTTTGGGCGATGTGTATAAAATACAAAAATGTTTATCGCATAGGTAATAGGTATACCTACCTATTAATTATTATAATTATAGGTACCCTACAGCATAGGTATGTGTTGCCTCGGTACCCACTGCAATATAAATTAAATTGATATTATTAATATAAAATATAAATCATATTTATGAAGAAATAGTTAAGGAACATTTGGTTAACTCATGATGAAAATATTTTATGAAAATAAATTATGTACCTACGTAGAACAAATTCGCAACACATCAATGCGCATGTAACAACATATAAACGTATAGGTTCTTCTGCAAAAAAACAATTTTCTTTTAATCAAACGATGCTATTTACTTGACAGCAGTTAACCTATCATAAAAATCGTGGTTTTAGAGTAGGTAATATTAAATGGTATGTACCTACCTGGGCACATACCACCAGCTGACTACCTATATATAACATAATATGATACAATACTAGAGTAGATTGTTAACTCAAGACCGGAAATGAATTATTTGAATTCCTAATTCGTTATCTACTCATCAATTGATGGACATTTTAAATATAATAGTAAATATAACTATATTTCTCAATGTATGTATTATTATATAATATACTTAGGTACAGGAATGTTTATTTAAACTAATCTCATAGAGGGAACCAGGCTTTATTGTAAGGTGCAGTAGGACACTAATTGTGCATTAGGAAATATAAAATGTGCAGTTGGCTTAGCTAATATGTGCACTTGAGAAATGCAACAAAAATTACTTTGCCAAAATTATTATCGATTAAAAATAATTATCGGAGAATGAATATTTATTTGTTCATTTCAACATGTCACCTTTATCCTTATGGGACCCAAGAAATGCGGTTTTATCGTGGACTAATGAAACATGTCGCCGAGTGAAAGATACTCCTAAAGCACGCGAACAAAGTTGGTTCAGAAGCATCTCAAACTCAAGGTCTAAAAAGGGTTTTACAAGATATTGAAAATAATAAAGCCGAAAAGCATTCAAAAACAGACAATTTTAAAAAATAATTTTCATCCATAAATGTTTAAAAATATTATTATTATTATGTTTAATAACCAATTGTTTACTCAATAATTCATAATAAAATCAGTTTGACAATTGTTCGTGTAAATTTTTTTTATATAATTTAAATAATGTATTTAGTGTAGAGTCCCCCACTTATTACTGTAATATATATTTTATTTGTTCAGTTGGAAAAAATCCTTACAATAAAGCCTGGAGGGAACATTCAGGGTTTTACGACTACGATTTTACAAGACATACGTACTTATATAGGTATAAAGCCACACAAAATCAACGTAGAAATTCCAATTAATTTTTCTAATTACATTTATCACACAGCACCAGGCTTCGCATAATTGTATTATAATCTCGTGGATACATATATTAATATTATCGGCAATATATTATATAGTGTTAATAGTGTAATTACACCTACCTCCTGTACCATGCACATCAATGTGCGTATAAATCGCAAGCGAATTAATTGGCAATTAATCGCTAATGTATAACGGACGACGTGACTGCATAATAATAATGATATTACGATGACATACCGATATTTTGGAATTCACGCATTTTTGTTCGACAATAATAATGTTCCACGTCGGTGTGCGATACTTAACCACTGCACTCGGATACGGTAGTTGTGCGTATGATAAGGCGAAAAACACTTTCCACCGTGGTAAGGTTGCAGCATCATCGCATAGTGTACGCAGGATCAATAAACCGAACTTGCGCCATCCGAAACGCGCATCTGACATTACATATAGCAAGCACACACACCGCGTGGTACATTATAATATAGGGGCGAAGAAATAATAAATGAATTTATTAGTTATTCATGTCACATGGTGACGACGACGCCATTATTAATAATATGCGTATGCCTACAGTGACACTACACCACCGGTGTAATAATAATATACTGCCACCGCGGTATATAATATCCTGCACTATACAAAAACATCCAGCGGGTACACTGCAGCAATAGCTGGTATACCGAGGCAAACCTGTATAACCGCCCCAAAATCGTTTAAAATTGACTAATGTCAAACGACGATCATCACAACTGCCATTTCAATCAAAATTGTTATATATTTTTAGGCGTGTTTAAAATATTGTTTTCTAGCAAAATAAATCGTTTTCAAAATAATAATAATAATCATAATATCATCCCGTTTCTTATTTTAGATTCTGAGTGGAACGACGAAAGTATTCATTTTACAATGATGTGGGTTTTCTTTTTTATTTTAGATTTTGAGTGGAACGATGAATGTATTGATTTTACAATGATGTGTGTTTTTTATTTTTTATTTTTTTGCGTCTGTCATCACCTTTTAGGACAGTAAAAGTGCTTGAATTTTCTTCAACTGTATCTTTTCTGATAGGAAAGTGAATCTAGTTGGTACTTTGAAGGGGTCAAAAGTCAAAATTTCCCAGTAGTTTTCAAAAGCGCCGTGAAAAACAAAAGAAAAATTAAGGAAAAACGGGAATTTTTACTCAAAACCTGTTTTCGAGAAAATCGATTTTGGTTTTTGGTGCAACTCTTAACCAAATGATCATAGGTAAATGCAATTTTGACTGAATGTTTATAGTAGTATTTTCTATACACCATAACATTTTCCAAATTTTTTGACTTATTTTGAGCTCTTTAAGGACATTTTCAGTTTCCATTTTGTCTTAGTTTATTTTCTAAAAAATCTTGAAAATATAATAGAAGGTTCCTAGTATATTGTTTTAAAGGCAGATGAAAAATATTAAAAATCCATAGTCATGGTTTTTTATAATAAGCATTTAAAGTTCAAAAATTGACAAAATATGGTAAAATCACGAAAATTAGCAAATTATTTTGAGTTAAAAATTCTTAAAAATGTTTTTTTTTAAATCTAAGGTTTTACCTTATAAGATTATCTACCTTTATCAAAAAAAAAAATGTCTATAAGAAAGTCAAATTAAATTTTTATTACCATTTTAAATTCATATTTTTACAAAATTTGTTATTCACTCGTTTTCTCATGTAATGATTTTCTTATTTTTTTGTATTTCAAAAACGAATAACTGTAGATACATGAAAATTTCACTGAATGTTTATATTATTAATTCTTATACTTGATAAAATGTTCAAAATATTTTGACGCTCTTTGAGCTGTTTACGGGCATTGTCAGTTTTTTTATTTTTTTTTTCTATAAATATCAATAAAATTTTATTTGTTGGGCCAAAAAGTGTAAAAATTTAATACAAGGCTCCTGATAATATATTATATATTATATTGTTACAATATCAGTTGAAAAATATTAAAAATATATAGGCACAATTTTTTTTTTATACGTTTTTAAAGATTGAATTTTGACAAAATTTATCAAATTTAAAATTGATTAATTATTTTGTAGTTAAAAATTTATAAAATGTTCAACTTTTATATTTAAGGATTTAAAATTTAAAACAAGATTCCATGTAAGTAGTTAATTCAGTTACCAAAAAATCTAAAAAATACAGAAGTACAGTTTATTTTTATAGTCATTTTAAGTTCAAATTTGGAAGAAATTACATAATAAAAAACCTAGAATAACTATTTTAGTTATTTTGTTGTGATTGTATATTATTATTCGTGGGTAGGTACTGGAAACTTCTAAAGTATACTACTATATATCTATGATAGTATCATGGTTTGTTATTGATGTATAACGCGTTATAACTTATAAGCACCTAATGGATATTGTGATATGATTAATTTGGAATTTATTATAGGTACCTATTGTAGGTCAATTTTTTTTTAATACCATAGATATGTATATAATATGTGTTATACCTAGACTGACATAAAATCTCCGCTCAAAATCGTTTTTCTTATACAATGATATTATATCATATTGAATTCAAATTTAATACCATCCATTATACAGTGACCCACTTGTAACCTACTGTACAGCAGAGCAACTTTTTTTCCTATTATCATAACAATATTTTTACTTTAAAGTTTAAAATTACAATCGTGATACTACAATACATTTTTATGATCAAAATATTTTACTACTGTTTTACATAATATTTTTTGTTTAGAAATAGTCATTGAGATGAACTGGGATTAGGTATAGCTACATAGGAACTTTTAAAAGTTATTATTTTTAAACTAAGCTGACTAAAGTAAAAAGGGTTTTACATCGATGTTGTTATAAAATATAAAATTACTTTATTTATATGCACACTAGTAAAAATGTACGTTTTTGATTTTTTTAAATAATAAATATTTATATGTTCAATTTTGACAACTATAGCGCAATAATAATTTATATTGGCTTATAATTGCTTTGCAAATCAATTCACATTTCCTATATGGAATTTAAGTCAATCTGTCATAATTAGGTACGTATAATGAGTTTACTTACGTAATTAAGCGGACTGGTACCAGTTTTTAAAATTTTCAGCAATCCTATAGAAGTATAGAAATTTATATATAAAATTTGAAATTTGAATTTTATATTTTAGTTGCCACCTTAATTATAATACTCTTTCACTATTCTACTACCCGACACCTATTTAGGGGCACCCTATAAGGTGTATTATTTCGAAGCAAATCACTTCACTTGAATAACTCTCCCAGGCCTTGTAGAATTGTCGGATTTTATAACTATTTTTTATCTTAAAGAAGAAGACTTTCTACAGGCCGCATCGAACTCCGATTTTTTAGTTTATTTAAAATAGTGGTAAGTATTATATAATTTATAAGAAATGCTTAAAATTGTATTATTTTTAAAGATATATTATAAAGTTTGAGATTAAAATATTGAAAAACGGAGCTCGATGCGGCCTGTAGAATACTACCCTGAGGCCTGAGTACCCTCTATTAGTTGGAAAAAAATGATCAAATTTTTCCACAGAACACGATCATTATTCCCGTAGAGCGTATTTTCGTGTACAAAACTACATTTGACACCGGGCGCCTTAAATCATATATTTTTTTACATATTTTAAACAATTGTATAATTTTTGGCTTAGTGATATCTCAGTATATTGAATCTAACATTATATCTGTTATATGTACCTACCTATTTATATTTTAAGCAACATGTTGGAGCAAGAAAAGTTATATTCAAAGGTATATTTACATATTATATAGTTAAATTACAGTTTACACTTTATGATGAATATATTTGTCTAAGATGGTTTGTTAGTAAACTGAAAGTAATGATGCTACATTGAAACATAAAATCAAAGTGAATTCATTTAGAACACAAATAACAAGTAATTCTGTATTAACGGTTCAAAATTTCAAATATTGTATAATATGTTGATAACTTTATACATTTGATTTTGCAAACCATTGGCATTGTACATTTAACATGTTGGAAAGTGATGGAAAATTCATAACCCCACTTGAGTTGAAGTAGATACGGAGTTTAACAAATCGATTGGAGCAAACACAGAATATGTCGCTCGAGAATAAAATACTGAGAATTATCTGCAGGCTGCAGCTCATTATGTGACAATAAACTGGGATGCAGTTGTAAATTGTAATAGTACCAAAGATGACTAATTTTATGAAAGCACTGATAGTCTATTTATTTATTTATTTATTATACAAAAAATTCTTTAATTAGTTCTTTAAAAATAAGTATACAACAAAAAATACATAAAACACTATTGGAAAATTAAAGGTTACATGTATACTATTGTATAGGTAGTTAGATAGTTTGGACTTGTGATGAGGATACCAGACTCGGCGAACGTAAAAGCGGCAACCAAGCCGCGGACCCCAACTGAGACGAGATAATATGGACGTCTAGTGGCATGTATCAAAAATTTGTGTTGATCAAATAATTTTAAGTGACCACCCATGGGCGTGTATTCATGGGGGTGTTTTATCCCCCATGACCTTTTTTAAATATAATATTATTGCGAGGGGCACTACCCTGCGATTTATCTTAGAAATAATGAATATATAGGCCCATAATAGAAATTCCTGTCTACGCCATTGAACCTTATAATATTGTTATATGCTTATATATCTATCGATAATTTCCTTCTACCAATATATCCACCCACTAATATTATTTTGAGGTGAATATTACATAGAATAAAGGAGGACCTGCAGGAGAAGTTAGGGATATTATAATTCGGAAATAGAGAGTGCACGATAGAGAGTAGTGGAATTGTACTTGTACACCACCATCCACACTACGCTTAGCCCATAATATACTATGGTAAAGTGATACATTTCGATATGTAAGATTTAGTAGGCCACTATTATGTAACTGTTTGTACATAATATGACCACTGACAGCATTTGTTCGACATAAGTACAACCAAGTTAAAATAAAAAAAAGTTTAAGGTGGTCTGGTGCTGGAGTACACGACGCGCCATCGACACCTCTATCGAAATTATATTTTTAGTAACAAATCAAGGTTACGTTTTCACGTTAGGCCGATCGCACACCAAAAGAGCAAAACTGCGTTAGACAGTGTTCGTCATTTTCGTCATAGTCAACTAAAAACAATTTGTTTTTATAAAATGCACACTACCTAGACAAAACACCATTAGACAAAACAAAAATCAGTTGTCATCATGTCATCTGATGAAGATGTAGCGATTTGCATGTGGTACACATTACAAAATTTAGAACAGAATCATAAAAAAAAAAAGTTATGGATTCATCCGTTAAATAAAAAACGTATCACTCATAATGTAATTTTAACTTTATTATGCGAACTACGTTCAGACGAAAGTAAATTTAAAAATTATACACGTGTAAGTAGTGTTACATTTGATTTTATACTGCAAGAAATAGGAGAAGAAATAAGGAAAGAAGATACAAATTTTAGAAAAAGTATTTCTCCTGAGGAAAGGCTTTTGGTTACACTGAGGTAAGAAACCTAATTGTTTTTTTAATCATTTTTATTTTTTAATTAATATAAAATTAATCATAATACATTTTTTTAAATAGTTAACAAAGTAAACTTAAACTTATAAATCTTTTTTGTAGTTAATTATGTTTTAAATTTGTTTATATTATTATTTTAACTTATAAATTAAAAAAAAATATCATTTGAATGAATTGTTACTTCCTTGTGAAGACGAAGATAAATCCGAAGCAAAATCACTGTAGTAATTGTTTACATTTTGGTTTTGATTAATTTGTTGATCTGTGTTTTGTCCTGCTATAAAAATCATATTTTGGTCCATGATAGGTCTGGCTTGATATAAATGATTACTCTGATGTTCAACTGGTCTGGGATACATATTATTTATATTGTTTTGAAATGAAGCTATTTGATTACTGTCTTCTTGTTCATCAAGATAACTATTTAAAGACGACATAACTAAATTTTTGAATTTCCTTTGATTTTTATCATTAAGTTTTTTATAGTCTGGAATAAGGCTTTTAAAAAATAACAATTCTGGAGGTTCCTCAACTGGTGCTGGCTTTGTAGTTCTTGATTTCAAAAATTCTATCATCGGTTCTGCTACCTTATCACTTGCTGTTGTTTTATATGCATTATTACGTAAAGTTAATTTTGGTTTTTTAAACATTGGTTCAATAATGTCTCGTTCACTCTCCATTACTGTATTATCTACTATATTATCTCCTGTTTTTCCTACTACTAATGTATCATCTTCTTCAGACTCTACGATTTCTTCGGATTCGTTTATATAATCGTTATCAATGTTGCTACCCATTTTTTTATGCTGCATCATAAAACCAGTTAAAAAACTCATACTATCAAAAAGGTACCATTTTCTTTTTTTAGAACCAGCTGACCCAGATTTTTTATTTTTGAGTTCACGAAGTTCCCTTGCAAATTAATTACGAAGACTAGTCCACTTACTTTTGCATACCGACACTAAAAAAACCAATACAAACATTTCACAAAATAATCATTCAATGGCTTACAAAGAATATGTTTACAATTATGATTAATAACAATTTATACATATAAAATTATGTACATTTCAATATTCGACATACCTACTATTAATTTTTTTTTAAAACTAATACATACTTCGTTTAATTAAGAATTTATAATGGTTCATGTAAAAAAAAGTTAAAAGTTGGTAATTTATTTAAACATTTATTTTTTAGTTTTTTGGCTTCTGGTGAACATTTTCAACGCATCCATTATAGTCTTAGATTAGGAGCTACCACTGCAGGTAAAATTGTCAATGATACGTGTTGTGCATTATGGAAAATACTATCGCCACAGTTTATGCCTCTACCTTCGACTGATGGTTGGTTGAACATTGAAAAAGAATTTGACAAATTTTGGAATTTTCCTAACTGCGTAGGTGCCATAGATGGCAAACATATAGCTATTCAATGTCCACCAAATTCAGGATCTAGTTATTACAATTATAAAGGACACCACTCTATTATTCTTCAAGCAGTAGTTGACGCCAACGCAAAGTTTATATTCATAGATGTAGGTGATTTCGGTCGTAACAGTGATGGAGGAATTTTAAAAGAATCAAATTTTGGAAAACTATTGGACAATAATAAACTACTTTTACCTCCACCGAGAAAAATTCATGAAGAAGTCGAAGATGAATTCCCATTTGTATTTGTTGCGGATGAAGCGTATCCGTTAAAAAAAAATTTGATGAAGCCATTTGCAAGAAAACAATTGACAAATCCGAAGCGAATTTATAACTATCGTCAATCACGAGCGAGAAGAATAGTAGAGTGTGCTTTTGGTATTCTAACAAAACGATTTAACGTATTTGAAAATAAAATGTTAGTTAATCCGGAGAAAGCTACAATCATAACTCAAGCTGCTTGTGTACTTCACAATTTAATTATGGAAAAAGAACATAATCTAACTGACATTCATAATGAAATGGAAACAACCTCATCACGGGTAAACCAACAAGACATCATCAACAAACCTACAAATCGCAGACCACCAAGAGATGCTATAGATATTCGTGAAAAGTTTATGAAATATTTCAACTCTGAAAAAGGATCAGCTCCATGGCAAAATGTATATACTGTTTAAATACCTAAGCTAAAATTGTTTGTTTTAAATAAATAATTTTTTTAAATAAAAAAAATACTGTTGTGTTGTGAAACGTTGACAGTACACATTTTTAACGACAGTTATGTTGTTTTAAATAAGTAATGCTGTTTTCAATGTTTTCAACTCCGTACAAGTATACAATTTGTAATTTCTTATGTAATAATAATGATTCAATAACTTAATAACTTAATAATACTTTATAATAAATAATAATACTTTATAACTAATATATTCAAATTACCATCAACATTCATTTCTTTACTTATTTCTTCCCATAACTTGTCTTGCACAATTCGATTGCTATGGTCCTTGTCTCCAAAATCATAAATGGATGGTCTTATTTCCACTAAACTTACTAGTATTTCTCCATCACAAGCCATTATGTGATAAGTATATAAAAAATATAAACAAAATACAAAATACACACGAATAATATTCTTTCTTGTCTAGTTGTGACTAACGAAAAATGTGGACACTCAGACAGTATCAGTCATGACTAATTGTGATTTAAAGCAAAAACGTTTTGTTTTGACTATGTCTTATTAATGTGCGTATGCAACGTAATTTCCTATGTTCTATTTTTAACAAAACTGTGTTAGGCTGACTAACACTGTCTAACGCAGTTTTGCTCTTTTGGTGTGCGATCGGCCTTATAGTACACCTACCTAATACATTAAATGTAAGTTTATGTGTTATAATTTTTCACAACATTTTTCGCATGTTTTTTAATTGTATGTAAAAATAATTTTTATACTTAAAATGTACATATTAATATATTATATTATTACTTATCGGGTAAACAATATTATATGAATGAATAGTGTATTTCATACATCCCACTGCTGTTATAAAAAGCGCGACTCGCAACTGAATTAGTTTCAATACCTCCCATAATTTGTTGAGTGAAAAACGGAAGTTGGATGGGGCACTCGGAAAGGTGGAACAGGTGTCTTTAAATTAGAATTAAGTCTCTGACTGAGTTTGTTTACCAAAAAAATCATTATATTATATTTAAATAATGAAATACTTAAGTAATAATTAATCTGGTTCACGTAATTATATTCCTGCCATATATAGTAGTTATTGTCAAACTCTTTAATTCATCTTCATCATATGAACTGAGTAAATACTGGGTATATAGGTACATATAGGTACTTTATTCTTTTATCGATTGTTTTGCACTGAAAACAATATTTACTAGTAAGTCAGATGCGATCATAATGCGATTTTAATATGTAGATAGGTATATTAGGTACAGGTACAACCTCCACGTGATCCACGTGATAAATAAATACAAGTGGCATAATTTAGTTTGGTCTGACACTTTATTATTATATATATAAAGAAAACACGATTAATATATTTATTTATTATTATAAAACAGTCTTAATCAACAAAATGTTCTGATGCTCAATGATGATGTAAATGGTGAGCAATAAAATGCGTACGCATAATAATACGATTTAATAATATAATTTAAGTATAATATAATATATATAGGTATAAGAAAATATTCATATATAGTGTTATTTATAATTAAACCACGTTTAATAAGTTGCAAAGTCGATTGTATAATGTATGGTTTGTCATCAAATGTATATGATAATATACATGTATCGGTTATTTTAGTTAATATTGTTAATAATATTATATGCGTAGTTAATTTTTGCATATTATGATTTGTTTTGGTATTTTTTTTTTTGCATTTACGTACGGGCAAGATCAATATTATGGTCTAGTTGTATCGGTGGCCCAATTCGATTATGAATAGGTATATATATAATTATGTATATTATATAGATAAAGCAGCTATATATGCCTAAGTATAATGTGATTACTTTTTGTGATTAATATCTTTTCGAATTGGACCACCGAATTGTAAATGTTTGATCTATAAAGTGTTTTATGTTTTAAGTTATCATAACTATTAACTGTAGTATAATAGTATGTATTGTATAATATTTGTTATGGTGACGTGCTGATGACGTAGCTGTGATCTCAATTATTAAAGTATGTTTGCCGAGAAAAAAATGAAAAAGCGTAATTTATCAAGCATTAGTTATATATCACGAAGCTAATAATGCACATTATTCTTCTTCCGCTTCGTTTTGATAGGTTATATAACGCACCGATGATTTTTCTCCGGTGACCAAAGACTGAAAAATATATAAAGTCACATGCAATTAGTAAATCGTCTTGGACCTATTATTGCAGACTGCAGCATGTTAAATGTAAATGTGGTTAATGGACAAAAAAAATAAAAGCCATCTTAAAATAATATTAGTGCTAAACATGTGATTATTTTTCTCGTGTTTGTATTTTTTTTGTTTAAAGTGTAACCATAATAAATGTTTATAATTTATGATATTTAAAATAAATATTATAGTGTTAGTATTTTGGAAAAAATCGTTATTGTATACTATTTAGTATTTAGCCATTTAGCCATTTAGGACGAAAGTATTAACTAAATGAAAGTATTACTAAATGCCAACTGCACTTATTTGTCTAAAAACTTTTGTGAAAATTCTAATTTAAATTGTTTTTATAATATTTCTATTCACAAATCTACATGCAAAAGTTATTAAATAGCCAATAAAAGGTTGTAATTGTTTTTAATGATTATGATCATAGAATAACTTTGTTTTGTTACTTGAAAGCATTTAAACACCTTAATTTATAGAAATATTTTTTATGGTGTCAACAAAATAGTAGGTAACCCAAATAATCCATTTAAAGAATATGGTATATTGTTAGTTAAAAGCTTTTTTAAAGGTTTAATATTATTATTGTTTTTAGTATTTTTTAGTTAAGTTTTATAAAAATGTTTGTTTGACAACTTCGACTTACCCACGATCATTGGACAAATATTTTTCTGTAATTATAATTACTGAATAAAAATAGTTTAACAAAAAATATTTTATTTTTACTCTTTTATAAATTATTTTACTTATGACACCTATAACAATACATTTTATCATTTATTTTGAAACTTATCTATATCGATAGTAAATTCATAAACAAAAAAACATTAGGAACGTGTTAAAAAATCTTCAAATTACAAATATTTATCCTTGTTTCATGTAGGAATGTTATCAAAATGTAAATAATTTTACTAACTTAATATGATCCGAAGATCTTCAACAATTATTGTTAATCAGGCACTTATCTATATCATTATCCCTACTTTTGTATACTGAGTTATACCACAGTTAAAAAGTATATACCTTTTATACTTTTATCCAATGTAGACACAAAAAAATATCTTTATAAAATAACCATAAATGTACAATAAATATTCTCGGTAAGTTTATCTATTAAAAGTACATAAATATTTTTTGTAAATAGTCGAACCCACTGCGATTAATGCATAGGCAATAGGTATAAATATGTTTATAATAACACCATAGTCTGTATATTATTTCTTTGAGAAACTAAAAATTGAATATTATTCGTTCATTTGACCATCTGAAATTTCAGAACACTTTACTTTTTTTTCTTCTTTTGTCGGTGGGCTGCGCAGGAAGTAGAGAAGTGGTGCGTACAAAAAATTCAACATAGCCGTTCCAAATAACATCCATTCAAATCCAATTGTGTTCACCAATGTTCCGCTTAAAGCCGGTCCTGGTGAAAACACATTGAATTTTCAATAATTTTCATGAACGAATTTTTCAAATTGAATATTATCAACTAATTTAATAATAAACACACACACAAACATGACATCTTATTCAAGTAGTTATATAATATTTGTAACGTGGCCTTTATATTTTTTTTATCAACATAGGTGTATTTCAAATTGAAATACATCTGAGACGGAGCTGTAGAAAAAGAGTTTATATTTTTAAAATACAATTTACCATTCTACTGTTGTACTGCTGTAGTAATGACCTGCAGTGCCGAAGAATTTAAATCAAGTATACTGCAAGAGCTTTGGTCAACACCAATGCTATTATTATGTGGAAGGAAAGCATTGAGGTCATAGTTATCGAGAGACAAAGGGTGTGCTGTGTTTGAAAATTGCTAACATCAACTGGGGAGCGACGAACAAGGACAATAGAGTGAAGAATTAAGACATAACAATGAACAATAAGGGCTGCAACCGATTATGTCTGATTTAATCCTAGTGAATTACGGTATTCTATAGAAACGGAAATTCATATAAAAAAAACTATAAAACCCGTGTTTATAGGATGCCTGCAGAAAAATATATAATATTTTATACCAAACACTGGAAAGCTGAGTGGACATCCGTTTTACTTATTTGTCTTTAAAATTTGATTTCAAAAATTAATGAAATTTTTCCCTTTTATAACTTTAATAGTCAAACAGTTATACCTATACATTTTATTAAATAAGTTTACTGTGTACTCGTAATATCGATAGTTGTGTGTAATAAATAATAATTTTAAAACCAGTCAAAATGAGTATACTAGATAATATATTATTATTATATTTAAAATTTGAATAGTATATTAAACTGAACAATAGTTAATTTATTAGTTTTGATTTTTATATTAACATACTATTCTATAGATTATTTATGAATTATAAGGTATAATACTAACGTCAGTTTATGACTACAATATACAATACACTTATTTTACGAGGCGTAGGTACATTCGTGATGAATTTGTTGATGCATGTTTATAAAAAAAGAAATATAAATTATATTGACATTACGATTGCTTAATGTAATCTCGAATCAAGTAACCTGTTAGACGTATATATCCGTATATTGGTTATTGGTTTATTACCAGGAAATATATGAGAAAAAATTGTAGTCTGATTGCTTACTGAAGAAGTACCTACCTATCTACCTATAATATTTATCATGTGATAAAAACAGATAACTTATTAATATAAAATTGCATTCCAAAAGGACATATTCCGTGATTTTCCTCTTAAAATTTAAACACGTAGGTATTCAATAAATGTCTATTAACGAAAACTATAAATGTATTAAAAATAAATGCTTTATAGTTTTTAATTATTTTTCGGTACCTAGGTAATATAGGTACCTATATTTAAACTTAAAATAAAAATAATACTGAAAAACCAATATATCTGACGTATAGGCCTGAAAAGGTAAATGATATTTTAAAAGTCGAATAATTCATTGCCATTTGTAATCATATATAGAGTATACGTACCTAATGCGAGTTTTAAAAATACGTATATTGGAATGCTGTGTATGTAAAGAAGTGCCCTATAAATAAAAGACGGGAGTGGAGTGGGAATGTACGACGACAATCGCAAGATAGGTATAATGTATAAAAATGTAATTTAGACATACATTTATAAATATATGAATGATATTTAACTCGATAATCAAATTATTTAGCAATACTTACCGATTGTATAACCCAGACAAAACGCCACGTCTCCAATCGCATAAACACTACCATATACAGCTGTATGACGTATATCAACCAAATAGCCAAGCTCGGGCATCATTGACGAATCCACCATACCAATAGCAAAACCCAGACCAGCGTTCGGTACGATCAAGTGATTTATGTCTCTCGCAGTTGGTATCTGTTTGGAATAATAATATAGGTACTCACACCGTCTCGGAATAAAATATATAGGTATGGGTGTAAAATCATTTTTTTTATAGATTAAAAAAAAATCAAAATTGCATCTTACTATCATCAAACAAATCCCAATGACGATCAATCCAATCATCGCAGCTAACCATCTGTAAATACAGTCGTTACAGACACCGTCATGGTCAATTTATTGCGATCAACTAGCATCATCACTATAAATACCTTCCCATACGGTGTCCGAGAGGTCCAAACAAATTTGTTCCGATCAAATAAGAAATACTCGCCGGCAAAAATGTTACTCCCTGTTTCCATCTTCCAGCACCCATAGTGTCCATCATCCATATAGGTAAAGAAGGCTCAAGCATAGCGATTCCCGTATTAGCAAAAGTAATAGCGCCTTAGAAAATAAATTGTTTTTGTTGTTAATTTTTTTTTTTTTTCTAAATGTTTTTTTTTTTTAATATTACCTGCAGCTATTATTATATAGGGGTCCATCACCAAGGATTTTAAGGAAGGGGGATCAGCATCAGTTGTGACTACTCCCGGTTGTAAAAGCAGTAGTTGTAGCACTATAGAATAATTAATCACACGTTTAAATATTTAATAAAATGTTGTATTTCATAATATATTATGTAAGTTATAAAAACAATTTTTATTAAACAATTAAATACAATGTCTAAACGAAATTTAAAAAAAAAAATTAATGAAATAAATATTGTGCAAATATGGAATACAAACCAGTATTATATAAGACCAATGAAGACAGTATGTACCTATATTATTAATTATATTTAGGTACACAGAATTACTAATTAGTAATCGGTTTAATATTTCTGTTATGTAGGAACCTAATATACCACCAAATAAAAAAATTAGTATAAATAATAATAAAAAAATATTTCTAAGCAAAATTGTATCCATTTGATAAGACAACAATTACGTAATTATTAATATGATTTAATATTGAATATCGTTGATATTTTTTCTTAATGTGTATTTAAAAATGTTTATTGGGAGTATATTAAATCTTTATTTTACTTTGAATAAAATCAATTGCTTAGAAACATTGACTTATTTGTAGAATAATAAAATGTAAATACTCTATGTTTTAAGATAAATAGTGATATTAATTTACAGTATAACTACAAAAAAATAACAGTTATGAAGTTAATGTGCTATTACATAAAATCTATGTCTTAATACCTACACATACAGTGAAGTGTTAAGCACATCTATTTAAAATTTAATATAAACCATGACACAAATAATTAAACATTTTGTTTAATTTTTTGTTCATAAAAAAATGTAAGTTATGTAAAAATAATATACATGCAGTTATAAAATGATAACTATATCGTCTATAATACTGTCTACTATAATATTATATTAAAACCAGTAAAAATATTAATTGGTATTTATCTATTAATGTTATAAAGTTATAATATAAAGACATCGATCAACCCAGATCAGAAATTAAAGATCAAAATGTATGTTGATTATCAGGGTTGGGATTTTATGGCATTTACATATTTCTTAAAAAATGTTTAAAAAATAGCAGAGTAAGCTAAAAATGTGTTTCGTGATACAGAGAAATTAAACTAAAAATTTTATTTGCTTTTTTTGGCCTTTTTGGGACTTTTGCATTTTTACCTGTTTGTGAATCAAAATCGGTCATATTTTATGAAATTATATTTTGGTAAACATGTTTTAAATTTTTGTCAATCAAATTATTACAATAATTTCGTATTAGGTATTTGGTTCTAATTTTTGTTATCTGCTGATTTTGTTGGGTTATTTTGTCGATTTCTACTGCGATTATTAATCGCCGATTATCAACGAACGGTCGTTGAATGCGTTGTATAGTCAATTCATTCGGATTCTGATCAGAGTGACTAAATTATTTAAAATCTTAAGTAACTACCCATAATAATTTGTAAGTGATTAAAAAAATATTAATTAATAAATTTCCTTTTTTTTTGCATAAGTTGTTTTTATTGCATATTTCTAGGGCATATTTACAGATATTTAAGGTAATATTATAGCGCATATTTCTGCAATTTTAAGTGCTATAAAATACCAACCCTGTTGATTATATTAAAATTATATTATTCTAAATTTAGGATATTACATTTTATATTTTGTATCTCAACAAAATTCGATTACACTGATGATTTTTGTCATCGGTTTAATATTTGAGACGTTTTATTGTAATGTTTCTTTACCATAATAGAATAATATGATATATTTTGTGAAAATCGTATTATAAACTTTTTTGTAGGTACCTATTCGCAGAGTGGCACATTTTTAGATTTTGATTACAGTTGAAAAATGTAAAACAAGAAAATTATTTCCACCACCAGTCCATTTTTATGATAAATACTAAGCTCTTAAAAATCCACGTGAAAACATAATAATTTGAATGTTTGATGCTATTATATTTATAATTGTACCCTGGGAAGGTATTATAATACTGGAAATATAGGGTCCTCGAAATACGTACAATATGCGACCCATCAAACAGCACTCCAGTATTATAATTATATGCAAAGGGACGTTATACAAAAATTATTATTATCAGAATTCAGAATTAATTTTTTTCCGAAATATCCCTTTGAAAATTGTAATTAATGTTTATTCAAAAGAAAGATAAACCAATTATGTTTTCAAAACGCACAGTATAAAGGAATTAAATTTAAATAATTTGGTTCTCTTCAGTATTAATTAGATTTTCCAAAAAATTAAAATAATAAAAAGTGTTTTAAGATCAATATTAGTTATTAATTATTGTACAGTCCTAACATTTAATTTAAATAATCGCTTTAATCACAATACAAATTTGTGTTGACTAAATAAAATGGGCAGTATAGGTACCTATATTATCAATTAACTTTATTAATCACTAATAAAATAATGAACAACCATGTTGGCAACAAATTTGTACATTATTCTTTCACTGGTCTGACATGTAGATAAATTATATTGACCTAGATGTATAATCTATAGATAATTATACATACTTTAATTGTGTTTGGCTGTGGTCCAGTATGATATCTACTGCAAACAATAGACAATAGACATATACGAGTATTATAGGTGCCCATTTTCATAAATAGGTGTATTATAAAGTACGTGACCAATTTGTTTTGTTTGAGATTTTCGGCTAGTGAATATAAGACGTGTTTATACATAAATATTACATAAAATATTATATACTGTTAACAGTATAAAGCAAATATGTTATGTCGCATTTTTGAATTTTCAATTTTCGCTTATGCTATTATTATTATACCTATTGAATTACAGCGAGTTGTGAAAAAAATGTGTTGGAACTCCGCATGATACGAAAATAGATGGAGCTATTCGCTTTTACTAAATGCGATTAAAATGAAAATGGCAGAAATCAATTAACCGACGTCTGCTTATGGCATAGACGAGGTAGCTGGTGGTTGACTTGAGTGAAGCCTGCAGTTATATTTTTAAATGCTAATTAAGGACAACAAATAAGTTGTTACAGCTAGGATACTGCAGACACTGGATTTGTGGCACTCGTCTCGCTTGACTCACCTCGGTGAAAGTCACAATATTATTATTTTCAATTGTATATCATTATAGCGATAATATAATATTATTTTACTTAAATAACAATTCTGAATAGAGATCGGTTTGCCACAAAATTGTGGCTAGTAGCGCCAAAAACTCAAATAATTGAACAGAAATCAAAAATATATTGTACCTACTCGTCCACCTTCAAAATGTTTCACTAAAATATAAAAAAAAAAAACAATAATGAGCAAATATATAAATATATGTAATTTCTATATTCAGATATATTATAATTTATAATATTATATATTATGTCCCAAAAAAACCTCTGGTATAGTGGGATACTAGGGTTTCCATTTGAGATTCGTGTTTGGTGCTATTAGTAAACGTTATGTTAAAAACTTAAAAAAAAGTGATTTGACATTTCACCTTTTATAGCAGTTCATTGTTTATCGAATTACTTCTTTAAAATACCACTTGTAGCCTGTAGGTGTATTCACTTTCTAATCGATAATAGGATTGCGTACAACAAATTTAGGCCACTTTTACTGTCTCAAAAAATGTCTGGAATACACCATCCATAATTTTAAGACTGTAACAGTTCCTCGCCCAGCCAGAATCAGACATAGAAGGGAGAGTTAAAAATTACATTTTAAATATTATACCAAGATTATCCAAGAATAATAGTGTTGGAACGTAAAATGTTGTTACCTTATCCCGATTCAAACTACAAACAAAAATACAATTTAAATTACTTCCTTACAGTCCTGATACAGACATATTTCTGATTTCTTAAACTATTAATAAAATAATATTGTGTGCATATTAAAAAAAAAAAAAATCAGTTTAAGTCATACTATATTTATCGTTCGAATAGCTGGCCACGTACTTTAATACAACAATGTAAATACTGTTTATATGTGTAATACTCGACCTCATCCATGTGTTTTAATAAGAAACATTAAGTATTAAATTATATTAGCGAATTATTATTTATTAAACAATATCGTTTAATAAAATGATTAATTATAGTTTATATAGTCTATAGTATAGACTCTATACTATAGGTATACTATAGTACCTACACTAGGTATACTGTCTCCACCGGTCTCATACAATGCTCAATCCAACTGTGATTTATATACGACCAAACGTATGCAAAGTGTGTTATTTGGTTTAATTACTTACTCGAATACCTTTATAGTTTAAGGTCATAAACCGCAAATCATCACCCTTAGACATGATTTTAATTTTAATTTTTTTTTAAACTTAATATTCAATTTTTCGTACATCCGTCTCCTAGTGCCAGGGCCGAGAGTATTAAAAACGGAGCAGTTTTCCCCACAAACTCGTACATAATTCCTCCAAACGGTGGACCGATTAACACGCCCAAAGCTAATCCACCCAATGCAATACCCATTGCGTTTCCTCGTTCTTTATCGTCCGGGTACCGTTCAGCTAACATTCCCATTCCTACAAAAAAAAGATGTTCATATAATATTATGTAATTGGGCGTTTGTAGACATTTTTTTTCATTGGCACTATTTTATAATTATCACATCTATTTAGTCGTTGTGTGTGTAATGTGCATTAATTTACCAGAAACAGTCGAACAAGACGATCCGATCCCTTGCAATGCTCTAGCCAAAAACAATACCCCGTAACTCCGTCCGAAAGCAAATACTAAAAAAAGTGAGTACAGAATATACTTATAAGTTATATTATATCATAAATATACTATAAATACATATGTACATAAGCGCAAATAAGATAGAGAATAGTATAGGCACTGGTATTAACCTAACAAATATAATATATTAAAAGTATAGGTATTTCTTTTCAATACGAAATTGTATAAAAACATGTTCATAGTTCAAATAATTAATAATATTATCCTGCAGTGTATGAATTAATAATAGTGAATAATATGGTATGTAAACGAATACGTAGGTATACAATATTATTGTCCACCATCCAGAAACCTAAAACGAATATTATGTAAAAAATAACGTCGTAAAATCGATTTAATGATGGTTTAGGTATACTCAACGTTCAAAAATATATAAATATTGATGAAGTCAGTTGTATTTTTAGTCTTAAAATATTTTTCTAGAAAGTTTATTATAAAATTGTAAAATAATTATTCTGCATTTACTGTGGGTGTACGAGGGGCAAACTATCTAGCTACCCACGTCGATTTCCTGTTTAAAAAAAATTATAGGGCTCAAGTTTATTTAATTCGTTATTTGCGCCTATGGGTGTGTGTCAGACACAATCTCAGACGTGACGTGACGCTAAAGGGGTATTTACTTATGGTCGATATGAACATGATGAAAAATCCAGTGAACATAGGTATGCTATAGCCGATTCTGTGGGTGAGAGGTCCGACAATGGGGTTAACCATTAGCTGCACGACCGCTTTGGACGCAAACATCATACCAACTGCAACCGTTTCGTGAACCAGATCGTCGTGCCTTTCCTTTTTGAGAGTCGCTTCTCGTTGTTCCCAGGTCGGCACTGTCCCGTTCGCTAAGGTTTTGTTATAAGACAACAGTAATTATATACACACGTGTTTTGGCTTTATACAGATTCGTTGGAACAATTATCTCGAGTATTGTTTTTAAGAAAAAAAACACGCCATGTATATTATGTAATATGTTATATAGAATTGTGCTTTTGTGTTTGAATTTTTGTTTTACTTCGACACTGTTTGGCTTATTCATAATAATATTATGGTAGTACAAATAATATTAGGTAAAAGGTATCATTATATTTTTAACGAATAAATAACAAAATATATTTGAATACATAAATAAATAATGTATGCAAGATAATTCACCAAGCATAGTTACCCCTTTATAATTCAATATACCTACTTAAAGACCTAATTTTTTTAATTTTTGACATTTTTTGAACTAGGTAATTAAGGAATGTCCTGTGGAGGTACAAACTTCTGTTTTTCAAATGAGAATCTTTTTTTCCAGTATCTACTGTAAATTATTAAGTGAATCATTTTTCTGAAATGTATTACGTAGGTATCAGAATCAAAATTTGAATGATCAATTTTTGAGTTAGCCGAGTTAGGTATCAATCATTTTGTACTAAGGATAAAAGATAATAGATCCATATAATAATTGATTTGGAAAATATTATGGAGACTATGATGATTTGAATATTTTAGAGATTAATATTAATGTATTAACATTAATAATTTGTAAAAATAGTCCAAGTATAATAAATATTAGATCCAATATTACATCCAGGTACTTTATATTTTTGAAAATCTATTTTTAAATGCTATAATATCCTTAGTATATAGGTACATTTTAATAACTGAGAAACTTGGTTCAAATTTTGAATTAGTTACATCAACATTTTCAAAATAATATTCACTAAATAAATTACAGTAAAAAGGGGGGAGGGGTACATTTGATAAATAGAATCTTTTTTCTGCACAGAACATTCCTTAAGTAGTAAAAACAAATTCACGAATTTGAAAATACGGCCTTTGAGTAGGTACTTATTGTGTCCTATACTTACATATTCCAAAAATCAGAAATTAAATAAATTTATTTTTAATGAAAAAAATGCTGAGGGCATGCATGGTGAATCACTCTGAATAAAACCACATCTTTTATATACCAATTTTTAATATAAATATAAAGGTTGACGTATAAATCATTATGATGGTATACCTACCCTGTACAATGAAATGATGCTCTTACTAATCAGCATAGTGATATAAAAATTAATTTAGTATTTTCAATTTTGGGAGTCGATGAAATATTTTGTTAAAAATGTTCCTGTATCTATATAACCGTCCCCCCCTGAGTATATATGAGTGTCGATCTGGCCATAGCCGCTAGGCCACGAACGCGTCCGGGGGCCCCCCGGCCATATTTTTGTACAGGGTCTCCGATAGTACTATGAATATTGGATATTGAATGTCATTATATATTATATCATTAAAAATTATAATACTATTATAGTAGTATTATCATTTTATCAAAAATTATGATATAAATAAAATCAATTACACAACTTGAATCACATTGAAATATATTAAGTTGTATAATATTATAAAGTATTATTTATATGATTTTTTAGAATTATAAATAATTACTAAAACTATGTAGTTAACTTAAATGTGTACCCACCTTTAAAAAAATAAAATATTTTGCACTACCTGTTTATTAGCACTTTTTTTAAATAACATTTTTGGGGGCCCTTCTGTATAAATGCACTATATATTATACTTAAATGTATGGTATGTACCTATATCATGTATGTATAATAAGAGTGTTGTTAAAAATAAATAAACTAAAACGGTAGGTACCTTTAATTTATATTTTTTATTGCATTCCTAATAATACACAATGTAAATTATAATTAAAAGTTGTAAGCATAATTAAATAGCAATTATCAATTATTGTTGTACATTTTAAATAATAAACATTTCAAAAAACTTTTGTGACATTATAAATATTATTTAGAATGTGTGTTGGATGTAAAAATCCGTTGAAAGAAAACCACAAATATTAATGATTCACCAAAACATAATTTATGATATCATGATAGACCAATTATAATTTTTATTTTTGTTCTGCTGCTGAACTCACAAAATTTATTTGTTCCTCATTATTTACGTCATTCCTACTATTATTTGTACTCCCACCACTATAGTAAAATATAAAGTATGCCACCTGTGGCCTATATCAATATAGATCGTTTAAATTCAATGACAAACTACACATTCTTTGTTGGCAACAATAAAAAATCGGTTTACACATTATTAAGATGAAACATCATCATATTACTATCGATACATCATCCGTAAAAATCGTTAAGCGTAACAAAATATTTTTTATTGACCAATTGTTTGTCGATAAGTGATTTTGAACTATTATCGAGAAATAGATCATTTAAAATATAACCCAGAGTCTTGAAATGAAATGAATTACATATCGATGGCGTAGCGCACAAGTGTGATAAGTGACATTTTTTTGAAAAATGAGTTAAGTGCATAATCAATTTAATCATACAATTCTGCACATTATGCCCAAACGTTGTAAGTGAATAGTTCATTATTTACTCCGATAGATGTCGTACAGTTCGTTACATTTTTGAATTTGTTATTACATCTCAAACTTAAAAATCGTTCTCCTGAACAATTACGAAAATGTCACTTATCACACTTGTGCGCTACGCCATCGATATTATATAGGTAACTACTCGTATATACTAATATAATTATAGAAAAAGAAAAAATGACCAATCCGATATGTAACTTAACCTAAATTAATTTAATATCGAATTTCCAATTCGATAATAATTATCCGCAGTTTTGAATATTGTTATTATGATTGATCATTATATATACACGTGTATACTTTGTATGCAAACAATTCGCAGAGTGATCCTCGTGCGTTAAATGTTAATTATTTTGCCTCGACGAGCCAATGGGTTAAACATTATAATATTATAACAGTATATTTAAGGTTCTCTTGCTTCCATCAATTTAGTATAGTGAATCTTAGTTAGAAACCCTACATCATAATATATTGACATGGTATACGTTACTTACATAAATTGTGTAATTATGTAACACTAGCTATTATATACATAAGACACAACTATATAAGTGTATCACACGTATTTACGTACCTATTTACCTATGTACATTGTACAAAATATTATGATTTTTATCCGTGTACGAACGCGACACGGCGCTACATGTAGTTTTTACGGCAACAATTTTAGGTACATTGAATATGATAATAAAACTGACGTACTTAAATTACCTGTCATGGCTCCATGGGGCACTGGATATTCATTCGGCGGGATTGATGAAAATGTAGCAGTTAGTGGTTGATCGGGGTGCTGGATGTCGTAAAGGAACTCCGGTATTATGGGGACTAAAAAAATATTAGTTATTGAAATGCGGTTTTAGTAGTTACGTATATTGGCTATACGTGTAACCATACGTCCTATCCATAATAAGTAGTTATATATTTTAGATTAGCGACATGTTCTTATTATATAGTAGATAGTTGTAATTTCCTACTAATGTCTAATTAGGTTTAAATACAGTTTAATGTAGAAGAGTATATATACTTTATTGCAGTAACAGGAAAACTGGATTTATTGCAGCGGGCCATGATTGGTCGATACGTCGATACTCGCTTATTAATAATTAATTTGTTAAAACATAATATGTAATCTATTTTATAGTATACGGTTGAGGTTAAGAAGAGTATGAAATTTAAAGTTGAGAACTGATTAAATATTCACCAGAATATCAATCTAATTTAACGTCGTACGACGTGAAATCCGTAGATTTTGGCTGATAAATTTACTTATTTTATAGGGTTACAATATTGCACCCGATACATTTATTTATTCATATAATATTATGGTTGTATACTTGAAGGTTTTTATTAAAAAAATAACTGGTCTGTCTATAATGAGAAGGATGGTCGTCTCAGCGAAAATGGCTTTGCTACGGGCCTGATTATTATAGTACATATTATAGTATTACTTCAGTTAGGCAATTACGAATTGTATCAATTGAATTACTTACCCACAGTAGTTAGAAGCATATTGTCCAGGAGTAAAGCTATAGCTACGATCACCACTACGAGTTGGCGAGATTCGCGACATCGTTTGAGCCATTCTTCAAACATTCCTCTCACCAAGACCATATAGCACCTAAATCTATTAATTGATTAATTTAAATTCATTAATAACAGTTTCTATATGGATACATATATAATATAACATAAAGGACATTTGAAAGTCATCTCACACTTGATTATAAATACGTACTCCCCCGCGATACAACATAATATAAAATAAGTACCTAATAACATTGACCGTGTAATCAACTGCAATACCAACTTTTATTATCATAATATAATTGGAATATTATGTGTTTTAATACAACATGAATAATATTATTAGTTTAAATAAAATATATTCCCATTGTGCAATTTAAAATATTCAAGTAAATAAAATGTTAAAATAATACTGCAGACATACGCCTATATATATTATACAGCTTTACAAATGCTCGAAACCCTAACAATAAATTTGAAACGACACTGAACACAATGGATTTAAGAATACGAACGCTTTTGAATCAAAGATGAAAGGTACATTTTCAGACTTGGAACAAGCAATTAGAATAAAATATACTAGAACTAGCAGGTACTTACACAAAGAATATTGCGACAATAGTAGGTATTATTATAAATCACTCATGTATAATTTAGATTTAATTTTAAATGTATTGTGATTAGGGGGCTGATCTTTTTCGTGTATATCAAGTAATAATGTCACATCACATTATAACTGCAGTCATGTTTATTGTAAATATTGAGTTTACAGATTGCCTAATATATAAAATAAAGATAAAAAATGTTTTTTATGCATTTATTTATTTTATAGTTCATGTGCTAAAAATTTAGAAATATAATAACAATTTATATGTTTAAACATGATCACTGGATCTAGTTAAATGCAATAACATCGAAAAATAAATTAAAAGCTTGATAAATAGAAAGAACATTATGAATAAATTATAATTTAATTCTGTTCTCAACAATACTTATTTGTCAATACCTATTATTCAAAATGATTGTTTTTAGAAATACTTATTAAAAACTGTTGTCTATAGTCTATATAATTATATTTACAACCTGATGAATATATTAAAGATAATCCATTCATCAAAATGACTGTAAAATACACTATGAATAGGTAATAGTACTGTTATACAGCAATAATCAGGGCCCTCGGGCTTGAAAAATATTTAAATATTGTCGCTACCGTTTTCTGTACTCTATACTATAATATTATTATATGATTCGTTACACTAAAATAATGAAATTCCTATGAATAGCAGTTAAGATTAAAAAGATGAAAGCAAGGTAAGACATATTTTGTTTTTATACAAAAAAATATAAAACAATACAAATATTAAAAGCTTTTGTTTATAAAACCCGGATTAAAGATCTATTTTCACCCCGGAATATCAACAAACTAGAGTGCCTCTTTCAATTTTCAAACTCCTAGCTACATCTTTTTTGCAATTCCAAAAAATACTTAATATTACATTATTTTTTATATATTTTGTGTAAAATGTTGTAATATTGTACCTTGATATGGGCATATGGCGATATGAAATGAAAATAATAATTATGTAATACTGTATTACACACATTTAGAAATTATTTAAACGAAGTTGCAACAGCCACTTCAACAACAAATTATATTTTAAGCTAAATATTTACACTAGGTAAAATAAAATATTTTTACCTCAAGTGTGAGTATGTCTTTAATACCTAATTCCTATTACAGCTATATCAATAAATGACTAAATATGTTAATAATGTTAATTATTTAATATAATTCAATAGTTACACAATAATAATACCTACTACATTGTTCACAACTCCAATTTTCACTAATTTACAAACTTTATCAAATATCAATTTTCGTGAATTTATCATTAAGTAATTTTATGTGATAAGAACATTTTTGTTTTATTTTCATTTTGAATATGTGGATCAAAACAATATTTTGTGGAAAGTGATGGGCTCAAGGATCGTTCCACCCCTTCCTATAAGCTTGTTATTAGTAAAGCCGTTATATTAATAGTTAATACATAATATAATAAGACATTTCGTTTTTGTTTTAATGAAATGTGAGGTGTACAGAGGATATCAGTAATAATTATTAGCATTAAACAAACCTAAACTGAAGTTGTCCGGTCTAATAATTCACTTTTTGAAATGATTCTGTAGTCTGCATACTATTAATGATTACTTTTACCCAAAAGCATTGAACTAAAACAATAATAATTATAACAAATTACTAACTAGTTTATATTATCATATCAAAATAATAAATACTATTTTGCAAAAATATTTCCAAAAATATTGTAATTCTATGTGTCACAATTGAATCAAAAATATTATACTTTGTTCTTAAAAACATTAAAGCAAAATATTAACAGTAATAATTTTGTTTTTTTTATGTATTTTGTACCTGTAATGATGCTGAAAAACGGTGGATATTTATTAATACAAACTATGTGTTAACTTAAACGGTGATTAGAATATATATAATTCTAAAATAGATTTATAAAATGTATTCAATATTGTTATTTAATTATATATTTTAAATATACACCAACATGGATATCTGCACTGTCACATTCTCTGGTGTTAACTAGCTATAAACAGTCGTGAAAAATCAACGATCAACATAAGCAGGCGATTGAATGAAATAGTTTTAAAGCTTAGCTAATAACTACCTATTATTTTAGTAGTTGAAGTAATGAGTATCATTGTTTTTGTCACATAATATAATAATAGGAGTCGTCATAATTATCACATAGATGAATAAAAACAATGAAACATTATCTTCAAACATTTATGGAGTATTGTTAAGACTTAAAAGGAGTTGTGCTAATCATTACAGGACAAAGCGATGAAAGGGATTTTCGTGATAAAAGTTAAGTGATTTTATGGTCTATAAGAGTCCTATGAAAATCATAATTATTGGATATAACTATAATAAACGTATGCTATAACAGTAAAACATATTGCATTAAACAAATTGCTAAGCTAACACAAATGCATTGATAAATAATTAAAGTTTTAAACAAGACAAAGAAATATGAAGTTAAAGATGTAAAAAATATATTAAATACCTGTAGTGATGTATACATACAATTGTATGAGTTAATACATTTTAATAGTACCTATAGGTAAAACTATAAAAGCCAAGAGTGCAATAAATCCGTTTTAAATATATAATATTTTGGTTTTTGAAAAATACATAAATAAAATAACTTCCGTTCTAACGAATTGAGAGATTATTCAAAATAATAATAAACATTGGCTATACATTATATTTTATGGAGGAATAGAAAACAATTTGATTTTTCATACGTCATTTAATACAATAATTATTAATATGTATAAAATATCTATAATATTGTGTCACCTTCAAATTTCAAAATACTCGTAAATAACTTACCCATTTTTTCAAATCAGTATTTTATTGTTGTTGAATAATAAAAACGTTTTTATCAAATACAATTAACAACCACCTCTATAATTAAAAAAAAAATCATAATAAAACTATATTATGGTATCATCAGTCATTATGAAACCATATTATTAACTATACTATGAAATTCTATTAATCAACAATTTGTTTTTAAATAGCTAACCAATTTTGTGGAGTGAAAGAAAATACTATTATTTTACTTGATTATTTTCAGATATTTATAAAAATTCTGTTGAACAATATTAATGTTAGGTAATATTATCAGTTTATGACTAGTCTATATTATTTGAGTAAAGTGTAACTGCTGCAGAAGACAAAAAAGTATGATAATATAAAACTCTGTGCAGACTGCATACAGTATATAATAACTAAATATGTAAGTAATTGTACACACAAACACATTATTCCACTGTTTAAAGAAAAATATCTGTAGGGCATTAAGAAACTTTACTCATTGATGCAATACCTTAGTAGATCTTAAGGTACACGCTGCAAAGGGATACAAAAAAAATCCACTTGTCTCGTTTCGCTCTGTGCACGGTACCTAGCATTTGCCTTGTTATTTATTAGCTTGTTGCAATTAATAAGAAAAAAAAAACGAAACAAAAACCTTGCAATTGAAAAACGATTCTGAACGGAGCTCAGTGAAAACCACACTTAAAGCTTAGGTTCATTTCTTCGATATTTTCATTACATATACTCCGAGCATATAGTGTTTCCTTACACAGTTACAATCATAAAATTATAACCTATTTGAAGCTCCAATTATACAACGTTTCCCGTTTGTAAAGGTGACATGAAACTTGAGAATGTTTTTTTTATACCTACGACCAAAAAAAAGTGTAGGTACACAAAAACCAATATACATTTCATCCGGTTTCACCACGACTCCAAAATTGCTTATAATTACCTAATGAAATCAATAAAAATGTTTACAGTGGAAGGTTACATGATATTATTCCCAGTAACTTACGATATTATATATATGCTATTTAAAAACCAGACATATTTAGAACGGAAGTTTTAGCGTAAGTACTTGCTTAATTCATTAAAGTTATTACCCTTTTTAATTAACGTTCAACAGCCAAAAAATGATACTATTTATATATTGTCGACAGTAAACAATTCAGAATGTGTATATTACACCTTAAAAAGCCAAAGGATGGATTTAATAATGTTGTTTATATTAAACGGTTAGTTTTTAATGTTTATAGTACCGCGGAAGCACCGGACGGTCAACAAACAATAATTCTATGACACGCACAAACGATGTTCTTGTCACTGCTCGGTTAAATTTAATTTATTTCACCCGTAAATGATTTTGATATCTAATTATTAGATAAATATCAAAATCATTTACGGGTGAAATAAATTATGTAATTATGTAAAGAACGGCTGTCAAACTATCAAAAACAAACGTACCTACATTAAACATGAGTACAATTGTTTTAACTTGATTTCGAGTTAATACAATAATATGTCTCCAATAATATCCAAAATGTCTATTAGGTATATAATTCGATCCGATAAATGTACTTTATTTTATAGATTTCGTCATCTTTGGAAACTAAGAACCAATATATATATATTATAATATACATTACAAAAATCTCGAAAGCCTTTACTAATAATTATTTTATAAGTACCTCTATATTATATAAGTATAACTAAACTTACTGAACAAAACCGGCTTAAACGTGATGGTAAGTTGAACTCCACTGGGAATAGTTTCTCAAATGCGATTATATAGTCGCTTTCAAATTGAATTGAAAACACACGCCCCAGTGCCCCGCCCTAATCAGTGCCCTACCCCTGAGACGAAGAATGTACGAGTATATTATTTATGTTTTCTTCATTGAAATCGAGATCTCAAGTATCGTAAAGTTATAATGTTGCATTGTTGTTGACTAGGCAAGCAGCGGACAAAACTACCGTTTATCGAAAGGAAAAATATTAAAATATAGTACCTAACTGTGTTTATGGTACGAGAAAAGAAATGAAATATTTTATGAAAAAAAATCATTCTCAATATAATATAATAACTAAAATATGCATTTCAAAGTGTATATTAGCATTTACCAGTTACACAATACATCCAAAACATACAATAAGTAATAAACACATTTTATTACCTATACTAAGTAACTATCCTATATAATTTATATAATAATATTATTATATGTTTATTAAGACAACATTTTATTGTTAATGTTCGTCTACATATTATATGGTATACAAGTATACAACTCGATGTGTTCAAAAAGTACGAAAACGACTTAATTCATTTGCTGTATCGAAACGCAGTATCATCATTAAAATACCGCCCGCTGTGCAGTATAGGCAATTTGCATATTATCATAATATATGGGTAATAGCTCGGAGACTTGTCGCCGTGGGTACCGACTACCGACTTACCTGGTCGTTTTACCGAATTTTCGTGCACCTGTTCATACTTGAACTGGATTTATTCAAAGTTTATAGGCGCACCAATGTATTATTATAGTCATAAGAATAATGCTCGAAGACTATAATATTATAATAGGTAGGTACAACTGTGTTGAAATGAAAATAAAAACCAAAAAAGTCACTCTAGTGTATCATGGTAGGTTTCGAGGGTACCTCATCATTGAGTATAGATCACTGTAATGGATGTGTTAAATTTGAATTAAGTTATAAACTATTGCTCACGGAAAACTTTTATAAGCGGAGACTGTGTGTATAGATCTCTATTTCTAAAGACATTTTCTAATGTAGTTAAATTAATATATTAACTCAGTAGCAGGAATGTCAAGTGTGATACCTATTACCTAATATATTGAACTAATCTTTGACAAAAACATTGTTTATAGGTATTAGATATAGACTTTAAGTATATCATATTATGTAATTTTAATAAGTAGGTATATCTATACCTATTAACTTAAAAGTCAATACCGCGAAGTGCGTATCGTAGAACGATGTGAATATAATAATATGTTCGTAGTGAAAAAAGCTTTAATGTAAATAATAAATATCTTGAAAAATGTTAATGTGTACAGATAAAAAGTATCAGTAATATTCGTAATGGCGAAGAGTTTCAAATCCCTACGATTAATATTTTTTGAATTACAACATATAATAGGTAGGTAACTATAAAATCATTCAATGATATATCGTTATTTTTAGTATAAATATTCAATTTCATTATAATTAGCACTTAAAATGTTTTTAATATGTATTTTTAAATAGAATGCTGTAAAACTAACTTATGAATGAGGGACCTAATAAGGTATAAATACGATTAAAGGTACAAAATAATGTTTTTGTAATTTTGAGAAACTTTATCAAATTTGAATTTTAACATAATTTATAAAGCTTATAAAAAAAATTATCCCCTTGCATTTTTGATATTTTTTAATTGATTTAGGTAAGTATAACTATTTAATTTTATAATACAAGAATTTAAAAATAAACTAAAAAGTTGAACATTTAAAATGTCAATAAACAGCACAAAAATAGGTAAAATATTTTGTAAATTTTATGATTAGCAAATGCTTAATATAAATTATAAATATTTGGTAAAAATTTAAAATCTGTACAGTTATTGATTTTTAAGACACCTAGTACCTAAAAGGGCTGCATCCGAATTGGGTCCCGAATTCAAAAATGCTATACTAGTTGGGTCCGGGATTTTTGCAGGTACTACACTAGTTGGGTCCGGGATTTATGCAGGTACTACACTAGTTGGGTCCGGAATTTTCACACGTACAACAATAGTTGAGGTCTTAATTTTTTTTTTTTTTTGAGTACTACATAAGTTTATTTTCCTTCCCTTTTTAACAGACTTATGACTGTTTATTTAGACCAAAGTTATGGTTAAAAATGTTTTTTACAATTTATTTTTTTAGTTTATTTGCCATTAAAAATATAAATTATTAGAATTTTATTTGAATAATAAATGGCAATAACATGCAGGTACTAAACAAAGAAAAATATTAAAATTGTTATAAATCAAATATAAAAAATACATAGGTATTGTATAATATAAATAAAATATTGTTTAAAGAAATCACACGTGTGTTCTTAAAATTTATTTTTTTAACTTTAAATGCTTATAAAAAATAACTGTGACTAAAGATATTTAATGTTTTTGATCTGCCTTTGAAACAATATGCTATGAGCCTTCTATTAAATGTTCAAGCTTTTTTAACCAACAAATAAAATGTTATTGATATTTTTAGATAAAACTAAAAAAAAATGGAAAATGAAAATGTCCCTAAACAGTTCAAAATAAATCAAAATATTTTGAAAATGTTATCGTGTATAGAAAATGCAAATATAAACAACCAGTGAAAATGTCATGTATTTAAGGTCATTTGTTTTAAAGTTACACCAAAAACCAAATTCAATTTTATGAAAAATCGATTTTGCGTAAAAATTCTAGTTTTTCCTTAATTTTTCTTTTGATTTTCTTGGCGCTTTTGAAAATTACTGGGAATTTTAAATTTTGACCTCATCAATGCACCAACGATATTCACTTTCCAATCGAACAAGGTACTGAAGTTTTAAATCGGAGCTTTATTTCGACTACTTATCGTGTACACAGACACAAAAAAAGAAATTAAATAATTAATAATTAAAAATTAAAAATAAAAAAAAACACACATCATTGTAAAATCAATACATTCATCGTTCCATTCAGAATGTAAAATGATTTTGTAGTTAAAAATTTATGAAATGTTCAACTTTTAAGGATAGACAGTTTAAAACAACGTTCAACAAATAACTTTATTCACAATAATATCATCAATTTTAATATACTTAGTAATAGCATAGGCTGCCTGACCATCTTCGCTCAGAATCATATTTCGTATCCAATTTAACACCATCCATTACAGTGACCCACTCGTAACCAACCATACTTGACCGCCTTTTTTTATGTTTAAGAGTATTTTTAATAATTTAGGTCTCACAAAAAAAGACGTTTTTTGTTATATTTTATTTTATTATATATATTATAAATAATATTTTATTATATTTATTATTTTTAGTTAATCACCTCCAAAATCTTCATTAAGTTATTGTACCTGTGTGCCTATCAATAATCATCGTATTGTGTAGCTTCAGGTATAATCTGATTGAGGTCTGTATTCATGGGAATACTCAATCTGAATTCGAGGGGTGTGAAATTCCGACCAGCACTCCCTCGGCAACTTTCGATTATTATCGGTTATCGCAATCACAGCGGGATTCTGTTTTCGAGTTTATACCCGCCTCTGGCTTCCTCGACACCGAATCGGAACTCATTACCGCGTATTTGACTGTTTCCTTTCTTCGGATGTTACATAATATTGTTATAGTACAAGTATATAATGTTCTAAAGTTATGTAATTTATGTTATATATAATATCGTGCCGACGACGCCGTCGATGTGATTTCAGTGTCTGAGCATCCCTCCGCCCCACGGGGGTTAACGCCGTGCGTGACATTTGTGTTTTCTCGGCCGTATCACACGAGGGACCCTGACCTCTTCGTGGTGACGGACCGTTGTACCATAATACTATATTATACAGGTAAGGTACACGCGTGTTATTATATCATATTTATTGTTATTTGTTATTATTTTTGTATTGTCTTTAATTAATATTGATATTATTAACAGTTATTGCAATAATTCAATTATTTAAGGTTTTTTGTACGACGATAAGGCAGCGGCGGTCGGTAACCGCACACCGTGGCGGCCGTTGCGGTATTTTCGAGTTGACCTCTCCGCCACCACCGCCGCGGTCACTATAAAGGCGCGTAAAACCACCGATCACGCACACTCCACCGACACGCAACACGAACCCTGCTGGCAATATGCATAATATTTTAGCTCACAGTGGCTCAACAATGGTGGACGGGAGGAGGTACGTTGTCACGGCTGCATCCGAATTGGGTCCCGAATTCAAAAATGCTATACTAGTTGGGTCCGGGATTTTTCCAGGTACTACACTAGTTGGGTCCGGGATTTACGCAGGTACTACACTAGTTGGGTCCGGGATTTACGCAGGTACTACACTAGTTGGATCCGGAATTTTCACACGTACAACAATAGTTGAGGTCTTAATTTTTTTTTTTTTGAGTACTACATAAGTTTATTTTCCTTCCCTTTTTAACAGACTTATGACTGTTAATTTAGACCAAAGTTATGGTTAAAAATGTTTTTTACAATTTATTTTTTTAGTTTATTTGCCATTAAAAATATAAATTATTAAAATTTTATTTGAATAATAAATGGCAATAACATGCAGGTACTAAACAAAGAAAAATATTAAAATTGTTAAAAATCAAATATAAAAAATACATAGGTATTGTATAATATAAATAAAATATTGTTTAAAGAAATCACACGTGTATTGTTAAAATTTTTTAAGACATTCATTTTGCAAAATCAAATCGATTTATTATTCCTGCATTTTTTTGATTCATTTTGTTTTTTATAAATTTTGATAAATTGATCGTTGGAATATTTAAAAAAAATGACTTACATGATCTCTGAATGCATCTCCATCGTTCAATATCATTTTTCGTTTGGATTGTATATTTACTTAAAATAATCTCAGACCCAACTAGTGTGGTACCCAAAAATATCCTGGACCCAACTAGTGTAGTACCTAAAAAAATCCAGGACCCAACTAGTGTAGTACCTGTGATTTATCCCTAGTACTCGGGACCCAACTCGGATGCGCCGCCTAAAAGTTACAACATAAAAACAAAATTGGTTTTGTCAAAGACAAGTTCTTGCGTAAATATTCCCGTCTTCTGTTGTTATTTTCTTTCCCAATTATTTTGAAAAGTCTTGGGAATTTTGTAGTTTTGACTTCTGAACTTCCAATTTATTACCAAACATTTTTTGTAAACCATTTTTGTTATTTACTGAACCAAAGGGTAGGTATAATGGCACAAAAAAACGCACTTCATTGTAAAACCTATTCAAATTATTGTTCCTCTCAAAATTTAAAAATACCCAAATAAATCATCAAGCGTGACCTTAAAATACTCTAAAATATTGCACTCCAAATAACGAGTAAATCAAAGTGTTTTTTTTTTCGAATCCCAAATCATGGTAGTACCCTACAACAGTAACAACGATTTATGCGTAAAAGAGAAACGAATGACTGACGGTGACAAATCGTGATGCAAAACCAACAGTTTTTATTCCACGTTACGTCAAACACCAGTAATATAATTATATAACTTGGCACATAATAAAATAATATTTTATGGTTAAGAGTTATAATATTATATTATACAATTTGACACGATTTCCGCCAATCATAATAATATAATATATAAAACCGGGAAAAAAATATACGGACCGAATACGCGTAGAATAAATAGTAAACATCAATCTAATTTTATAATTATTATACCTATTTATAAATAACTTAAAAATACCAACTAGTATATTATTATACATTATTTTATAACTCTTTAATCAGCAGTAAGTATATATAATGAAACGTGTTATATTATACACACAAGACAATATAATATTTGTGAAAGCGCGTGGAAATTGAAAAATATTATTATTATCGCACGAACGAGACGCAACAAGTATACATAAACATAATATTCAACAAGACAAGAAATAATAATATGAAAAGTGTCGTCCACGAGGGGACGTTGGAGAAGAGAGCGCAACAGGGTAGTAATAACAATACAAAATAACAGATAAAAAAAAATAGTAATATATTAATAGTACTTAATAATGAAAATACAGAATTTGCATACGACTGCAAGGTGAGTATTAAAATGTTTATTATTATTATTATTATTGTAATATATATACTCACCGTTTAAACAGCGACGGCAGGTGGGGGTGACGGTTGCGGCGGCAGCGACGGCGACGTGCGTCTCTGACGGAGTCGCCCGGCGGTGTGCAGTGCGCGTATACTGCTGCAGCTACACAGGGATGTATTATGCCCTCGTGAAAAGAAAAAAGGCGGAGGATATGGTTACGTGCGACGGGTGTGAGCGGACTCGTATGTATATATGTACATACAATATTATGATATATTAGGTCCTCGCGCCCGCGCGTGTGCGTGTGTGTGTGCGTGTGCGAAACGTGCGTGTGTTGTGCGCACGGGGGCCGGTGAACGCACAGTGACGCGACTTTGCGGGGGTGTTGCTGCCAGTAGTCGACCGCCGGGTGCAGAGCCCGGGGACCGTGCGCGTACGTCTGACTTCGTGCTTAAACGCAGCCGAGCCGGACGATCGTCGATGGCACGGTATATAGTGGCTGGCACCGTGTACGACTATACGCTGTATATAGCGACTTAACGCCGCGCGCGCCGAACCCTTTGCCCGAAAGCCCCCCCCCCCGACGAACGTGGCGCTCGGCCGAAAGCGGCGGCCGCCCATCAACAGTCGTTATATAACAGTCATATACAGTCCGTATAGCCGTCGCCGCCACCGCCGCCACCGATCCCATCCCTCATCCTGTCCCACATATATATATATTATGTATGATGTGAGTACCTTGCCCGACTCTCGGCGCACATCACTTTTCTTCCTTTCATCCCTCGCCGTCCACCTTGCCCCACTCTCGTCTCCCCTACCGTCGTGTCGGCATAGAGGCGACGGCGGCGGTGCCCTTTACAGCCATTATAATATATTATTCTCTCCCCCCCCAACCAACACTACCAGTTATCCACGGCGGCATAGTCCATTTTCATCAAGTCCCACCGCCACCGCTCTCTGTACACATATAACTTGTTGAATAGACAATTAATTAAAAACTTCTGTTCAAAAGTCCGTCGGCCGGTCGTTTAATATATATATATATATATAAAGTTAGTGTATTTGGTACATATATATATATGTTTTCAAAATAAACATCACAGTCCACGCAGTGCTGTGGTGGAGTCTCCCTTCGCTGCCCACGCGCCACTTGTAGTCCGACCGCACCTTATATTTTATCCCTCCACGACTCGCACTTCACTTCTATTCGACCGTTTCATAAGCCACTTTATACCCCCTCCCCCCACCGCTTCAACGGTCACCGTCGTCGGTTATTTTCTGGGCCGTGCGTGCCGGAGGTGGTGTGACGCGTTTGGACCGTTGGTCGCAGCCTATGTAGGTATAAGGAGGGCTGAATCGAAAGCACTTTGTATTCTCTACCCCCCTCCCCATCCCTGAGAGTGCATATACAAGTATACTACAGCGGAAAGGAAAAAAAGCAATTGGCGCACCATGACAGCTAATTTTACGACTTCCTTTCAATTTTTATTTTTTCTTTTTTCCGATTTTTTTTTTTTTTATAGCAAATTTCGTGAGTGTTTTAGTTTTTTTTTTTACTTTGTTGAATCGTCGATGAGAAAAAAAAATTACTCCAGTAAATAAATCCTTCTGCAAATGTCGAAGAGAGAAATATATATATATATCTACTGTAGCGTATAATCAAGCGTCGTTCGACCAATTGATTTATTGCGAATAGCGCGAGAGACGAATTCGTGTTTCACACATTCGATATTTCATTCGAGCCGAGAATTCAACGCGCAGACGTCCTACAAACCATAATAATATATTATATTACACATACGACGAACGGCAACGCAGTTCATTCACACACTCACACGCACGCGCGCGCCACACATGAAATATGTTTTATTATATTATAACTAGTAAATACATTATGTGTCCAACTATAACATTTTAAAGGTACCGTCGATATTCATCTACACGCGCGTGATAATAAACTGTGTAGTGCGCTTGACGATTTTTTCTCTCCAATTTTTGGCTCGCAGGTTTTCATTAAATGGTATAAAAGTACAAACGGGATTAGGGGTTTGGAAAGTTTTACGAATTCACAATTGCGTGCAGTCTGTGTGATATATAAATGTCTGTGACTATTCAAAAATGTCACGACTAGAAAAGTAGAAAATGGTCGTAGGTACCACGCTGTTTATTTGTTGTTGATGGTAAAAATTAAAAATGTTACGGATCACGCACGAATTGTAGGAGTACCGTCAACGCCGCCGCCAACTGTGGGTTGTGATTATTACCTCAAATTACAGAAGAAAATATACTGCAACCTTGTGTTTTTCTTCAAAAATAGTCAAAAGTGAATAATCCTAAAATAATTAATCATGTTTGTATAATTTTATTAAAAAAAAAAAAAAAACTATGATGTAAATTATAAATATTCTAATTTGTGTCAATTTATAAGAAAAAATAACGAGTTGAGTGCACAAAAACATTTTCAGAATTATGATTGTTGAAAACTAATAAAGTAGTTTGTACGTGAAATGCAAAAAATATTATAATCCCGTCTGGACGACTTAATTCCAGTGAAAAATCTCCAACACATTCGTATAAAATTAAAAACATTTTCATAAAGCGAAAAAACCAATTAAAAGGCCGACTATGATAATTTTTATTAAAATTAGTAAAAAATCAATTGAACACTATTTCACACTAGTTCATGTAGTTGACAACTTTTTAATTAAAAAAAAAAAAAGTCATTTCAATAGCTACTGATATGTATATAATATAGTATAATATACTATATTTAAATACTACAGACAAAAGCATATTATGATAATTAATATAAATATAACTAAATAATACAGGAATGAATATTTCTTTATAAATTACCTTCTTAATGTTTTTTCATTATTTTCTGAAATGAATGGACCAATTGATCGAACTATGTATATTTGCAATTTGTGCTTTGTAAAATAATTGTCATTCAAATTACAAACATTAATTTCGATTAAAATAACACACATAAGTACCTAATACTTATTAATTATTTTAACTACTACATTAACTTTATAATGTATCATTTTATATTTTATATTAAAGATAATATGAAATAATAATTTATACAGTTAAAGTTTAAATGTTGACAAAATTGGATATCTTAACAAAAAATAAGGACTGAAGATATTTAATTGTAATTAAAAATAATATTATTAGTAGATGCACTTGATATTCATTATTATCACATATTATTTACAATGCTTAGTGAAATTATATACAACTATTTAGAATAATTTTAAACTACTAAACATTTACGAAGTGTATAAACATAGAAAAAAGGAGAAGTATATTAAAGCAGTGAATTAAATTGGCTCAACATCGTACCTGTAATTTTATTCTAATACAATCAGACTATATATTATAGCGACCCATTTAGCTGAATCAATTTGATTTCGGTTACTAAGGGGATTGTTGTTAGCCCATTTGTAAGCGCCTCCGTTTGAATTACAATATATTAGCGGTACCTAGATCGGTATACATTAACATATAACAATTTCACTTATTTGCCAAATTCGGCGACACTGCAAGTATAATATATACTATACAGTCATATATAGGTATGGTTTAATAAATAATAATACATTTAAGAAAGAACGAAATGCATTATAGTGAGTATGTACCTACGTAGAGAGGTATTAATTCACAATTTCCTTGTTACAAATCTTCCCTCACCAAGTGATTTATTTGTCCTAACTTAATTTCAATAAACAATAAATAAATTAGATAGAAGAAATAATTAAATATGTATATATAATTTAGGTAATGTTCAATGTAGTAAAAATCAACTTCTAATAATTAAAATATAAGCCAGGGGCAGCATAATAATATTATACAATGAAGTTTAAATAAAAATCTAAAATAAAAAAAAAAAAAAAAAATGATTTCAAGTCGCTACACCTTGAAAACAAGGGGTGGGTGAGTATAATAACATAAAATAATCAACTTGAAATATGTTTATAATTAATCACAGATTATATTGGTTGATACCTTAATATTTAGTATTTACTAATACTATCAATTAAAATATGATAAAATGTATAAAATAATATAATTTTGAATTTGCGAGGGGGGGGGGGGGGTAAAATTTTTTCTTGCTACAGCACCTGAAAAATATATATTGGGCGCCACTAAGTGGCACTATATTTGAATATAGTGAATATAATTTTTTTATACACTATACCAATTGAAGTTTATAATTTAATACACTGAAATAAAATTAATAATTTCACCTTATATAAAACATTATACAATAATATAAATTATTACTAATTTAAAACTTACTAGTTTAATTAAATTCGTTGTAATTTTCCCTGTACATTGTAATATTTTGTATTTTGTGAACATTTCCACATAATAGTATTATTATTTTTTCTTAAAATTACTTGTAAGACATTAATGCATTTCCCTTTTCAGTTTTAAAACTATCCATTATAACAAAATTGAAAATTATGGGCACGTGGTAATAAGCTGGACGTTGCAATTGTACTAGGTCGTATGAAACCCATACAATATCTTTATTCTTTATTCATCGTTATCAACATTGTCATTTGTCGTTGATGATCACATTAATACTTCCTTAAAATTGCATGCAGTACTTATCTAACGTGTAGATATTTTATGATTATTTTTTTTATATATAGCTTAAGAAACTGTGAATTTTAACGACCGTACCAATTTTCAGACAATCACCAATATTAACTCGAATTATATTGGTTGTTAACACCCAAACGATTGTTTATATTTTTTATTCTGGTATTTGAACACCCAAATACCTACATGCAGCACCCAAAACCCAAAATCCGAATAAATCATTCGGGTGCAAAGCCCTGGTTACATTTATATACGGTAATAATTTGTTCGTTAAAAATATTTACGACAGGAAAACCGAATAATATATTATATTGATACAAATAAAATCCTAAAATACACCTAAAACAAACGAACGTAAAAAAATATCAGTAGTTGTCAATTATTATTATTATAACAATACTGCAAGAACGCATTAACAGTAATTGTTTGTCACACCCCATTCTACTTTTACTGAATGCACACAAATCACGACTTGACAACGCAATAATAAATTAAAGCTTCAGCATATACAGAGTGATTCGCCAATCATACTTTTTTTTTTATCTTATAATGATGCATTTATTTCAATTCTAATTTTTTAAATTCTTAAGTATAAATCCTGTTGCAATATCAACTTTTTTTTCAAATGAGAACCACATTCGTATTGTTAATTTTAAAGCATATAGTTTTCTAGTAAAGTTCGTTGTATTTTAAATCAAAATCTAAATTATTAGTTTCTGAGTTATTTTACTTAGTACTAAGGTTAATAGTAATTTTAATAATTATTATGTAACATAATATTTACATATACAACATAATATGTACATTGTACCTAACATTTCGGCTATTGTTAATTAATTAATACATAGGTAAAGGATGTTTATATAAATTAGATAGTTAATTAATATAATTTTCAAATTATCTTAGATCCCTTATTTTTAAACCTATTGTAATATTTTGCTATAGACATCATATTATCCTTATCTATATACATAAAAGACAAGAAATGTTTGCGACTGACTGACTGCTGTGTCCTTTATGAGTTTCTAAACCGTTCATCCGATTGCGATGATTTTGGTACAGAGATAGATTAGACCTTTGGGAAGAAGATAAGCTACGTGGAAAAAGGTAAATAATAGGTCCAACCCGGAGAAGTTTGCAAACAGGGACTTTGAGATTATTATTATTATTATTATTATTATTTTTGTTTATAAATGGTTGCTATTGGTTTTAATAATTCTAATTATTATTATCAATGCGATAAGCCTGTGTATTTTAGTACAGAATGTATATCGAGTTCAAACCACGGTTTTGGTGGACCTATTTAATAATACTTTAGAGCAAGACTTGCATTTGAAAAAAAAATTCCATTTAATGTTATTTACAATTTAAACGTTATTCAACTTTTGCGTTTATCGTTATTTAGAATTAAAACGTTATTCAACTTTTGGGTTTATCGTTGTTCAGAACTAAAACGTTATCCAATTTTTGTGTTTATCGTTATTTCAAATAGTGTTAATACCTATTGAATTTAAAATAATAACTAATGTGGGTAGTTAATGACCCGGATACGGAATATAATATGATCAATTCTTAGATTGATTGCCTGAAATAAATGTTTCTACGAAACCAATAGACCTTTTAAATAAATAGATTTTAAAATATTTCGTTTTGCAGAATGTTTTGTTTAATGATGTATCATATAGGTATGACATATTTTGATAATCGTTATGTTTTGTAGTATTTAATTTTGTTTGATTATCGCTTTTCGTTATAATTACTTTTACAAAATATGTCAATCGTTATTTGTCAAATATAACGTTTGCAAGCCCAGCTGCTTTCAGCTTTAGAGTTAATTTATACACTTACGTCCGCGATCTACCGCAGATCTACAGATATACTGCTCTCTTAGCTATAAAAACCTAGCAATAGCAACGCATTGCTGTGTCATTGTGTCAACTAGTAGTATATAAATATTTAAGTTTAATAATTTAAAAACTATTCTTTCAAATTTTAATGTATATACATTTACATTTTTAAATAAATTTGTATACCACCTTACGGCTTACATGATACATATAATCTAAGTAACTGATAATATTATGGTCTGTGACTTGTGAATATTGGTGACTACCTACTATTGAAAATTCCAAGTCATAATTTAAATAAATGTAGATCAATTTTGAATATAATGTTTCGTAGTGGCTTTTAGCAAGTTCGTTTACCAAGCCCGGATTAAGGATCAATTGGGCCCCGGGACACCATACACTTAGTGGGGGGCCCCCTTTCAACTTTAACTTCGAAAATAATTGTATTATTACATATTAACGACTTTATATTATTGCATAATTTTTACTATGCAAAAATTATACAGAGTGATTTTTATGTCATAGTAAGCGGGGTTATTTTTTAACAATTATGGATCGATGATATGGAATTTCGGTAAAACAAAAAAAGTGTATTTTTTAACAGGCATTTTTTTATAACATTTTCAAAATGTTTAAACACGCGGTTGTATTAATAATAATAAAATCGACTTTATTTTTTTCAAATGGTACCTCCTAACCATTTTATTTTTTCATGGATTCTGGTAAAGGTTTTTGTCTGGACATTTTGACAGTCAAATGATCAATTTTAGTTTGCTAGGTTATTACTTATTAACTATGGTCCTCGAAAGTTTAGTATAATATGCATCAATACAAAAGTACTGAAATGCCTAATTTACAAAAGCTAAATATGTTTTTCTTATAACTACCTATTACTTAAATAGTTAAATCAGAAATAGAAAATGCTCAGAAAAAAAACATAATCAAAATTGTGTTTGCTAACACAGTTCCTTATTTATAGTAATTTTTCGTGATATAAAATTGAGAACAATTTTATTTTATAATTATTATTTATTAAGTAATAATAATTTGCCTACTAGGTACCTACCTACTTAAATAGTTAAATATATATATTTTTTAAAACTGTATTAGATGAGTTAAAAAATATATTTTGGGGATAAAGATGGGCCCCCCAAAATCAATGGGCCCCGGCTCCCTCAATCAATCCGGGCTTGTCGTTTACTGAAATTTGTAGTAATTTTAAGTAGTTATGGGGGACTGAATTTTTTGTACCACAGGTCACCTGTGATAAGTCTTAAAGCGATTGACTGAAAGGCTTGAGTTAGGAGTATGTTAGCGGATTTTATCAGGGCCTCGAATTTGAAAGCCATACGACAATACTGCAGGTCTAATGATTGTTTTGTGTATAAGTGTAGTGTGTTTTTAAAACTCATTATTGTTAGATTTTAGTATAAACCGACGTAGATGGAGGTGAGAGTGTTGAGTTGTTTGCAGCGTTTTTGCTTAGTGTAGTTTGAGTGTTTGACCATGTTAACCTTTTATCCAGAGTGATAGGTACCTATAGATATTTAGTTGATTGACGTGCGATCGATACTAAATCAAATCCGTTCACACACATACCTATACGAGTACATATATAAGTGTACTTACTATTTACCCAGAGTTGTTGTGCTCGTTATTTTTATTACAACGCGTATTCCCAAGGAAAAGTCAATTTGCGTGTCAATTATTAAACTACCCGTAACCCATATAAAGTCTATCTTCGTTATTCATCACGTCGTGTCGTCGTGGCGATTTGAAATATAAATTGTTTTTGAAGACTTTGGATATTTTTCTCGAAATTGAATAGACCATTAGCGCACACAGTTTTAACAAGGTCATGTTTGTGCAAATTAAAAATGGCCAATGACCGTTTGGACAAATCACAATGCTCATAATTTCATTGAAATATTTCAATTGAACAATTTCATAAGTGTTTCGATATTTAAAATGTAGAGCCCTAAACAACCAATAATTATTGTCTAAATGCAGCCACTCGCTGCGCTGTCCACGTAAGCGTAAGGGAGACCAGCGTAAGTTGACGAGCTGGGTAAGATTACGAATTGATAATAACTGATAGTAGATTATATCAACATCAGATATTTTACAAGAAATTTAAGGAATGGAACAACTATTTTACTGATAATAAATAATCCTTATAAAGCCATAGATATTAAAGAATGGATAGGCCATGCGGCTACATTAATAAAATATAGGTTCATGTGCCGGAATGGGGGAAGAGAGAAAGACTGTTTTTTATGATTGTATCTCATTCTGGTAGAGGTCTTATCATAAATTATATACAATAGTTATATATACATTTATTTGTGTTAAGACCTCTATAACCTCAACATTTTTTCATGTTCAGTCCCGTATGATAAGCACAAATGGCCTATCCATTCTTTAATATCTATGTATAAAGCACATGTGTTTTTATTTACAATTTTCTGATATCACCATACACACTTTAATTTTCTTTAATTTTGAAATAACGTTTTTTCAAAAAAAGGTAAATGAAATCTATTATATATTACTTAAAATCAACTAAGTATAGTGTAAGCTTTATTTTCATGTATACTTAATGTCTACTACGCAAGTTAGAATGACAAAAATATTATCTTGAGTAAAATATTATCTATCGGGTCAAGTTGACGAAGTACCCCCCAAATTGCGCCTGTGGTCATAGATACAATGCCAAGAAATTATAAACGAAACACAGTAGGTACCATTGTGGGGCAAAGCAATAATTAGATTAGCTATAAATTACTAAAACACCGATGAAAAACCCTCATGTAATAAATCAGCCAAAAAACTTGGTATATCAGAACCAACATCGAGGCGATATTAACAAAAATTATTTTTTTTATTTTATTTTAAGATTTTAGAACTATTTGAATTTTTTAATTTTTAAATAAATGCACTGAACTTTACGAAAAGTATATTTACTCATTACATTTTAATATAAATTATGTGACTTCGACTTAACCCGGAAAAATGTCAACTTACCCCACCATATGGGTAAGATGACGAATCCCAAATTATTTTTTAAATTATTTTTTTTCACCGGTTTAAAATAATAATCAAGTTCAACTTTTATTTTAGAACAGTCTTCAGAAGTTCCTTTATCTATGTGTGTAAAATTTACAGATTTAAATAAAGGTATTATATTTTAATAATACATTGAACTTTAGATTCGTCAACTTATCCAGGTCTCCCCTACCTATTTAGTGTATTATATATTATAGAGTTGCCCAGTGGCTAAACAAGTCTTGATCGCCTCCAAAGTCTAGACTAAAGACACTATACTTCAACTTCTATACTTTACTGTATCCCCTGGGGCCATCACAGTAGTATGCACAAAATAAACTATATTTGAATATTTCATTGGATCTGCAGGGCAATAATATACAGTTCAACAGTTTCATATATATTATGCATTTGAAATTTCCGTTATTTATTATTTGGAATTATTTATTGTATTGTCATACCTACTAATTACTATCAGTATCATATATGACATGTTTGGAAAATCTGGGTGAAACCTTGGCAAAATAATAAATTGTGCAATATTCTGTACAAAAACAAAATACAAATATATCAAGTATTAATAATAATATTTTATTATCGCTCGGAAAATAAAATTACTATAATATTATAGTTGAACAAATTGTAGTGGATATAACTAGTTAATAGGTAAAATAACTAAAATGATTTACTTATTATGACTTTATAAATAACGTTATTTTTTATGATAATGTTTACTATATTTTATAGTTAATGAAGTTTTTAATGTTTGAATTAATTAAAAAATATAGTTAAAATAGCATATTTCAGTTTTAATAACTATAATAACTTGACTATGATATTTTAGTAAATCTGACTAACCTTATAGCTATGCCTATAGCAATTGTAATGTACATTAAATCCTACTATTTTTATAGTACAAACAACTGTTTTGTTTTTTCCGTGCGTGCATTATCATCGGTTCGTTTAGAAAATAATCCAGGGACATAATACAAAATGTATACATGCGTATTTAGATGTAGGTAATGTATGTATGTCCTGGAATATCACGAAATCTTTTTTTTCATTTTTGTAGTCAGTTTTATTAATTAGTCATAAAAACATAAATCTATGGTTTACAACAATGCGAGTACATTGTTATATGGTTGATTGTAGGTATACTATAGTTACTAATATAACAGTCATCAGAATAAAGTACATATTATTATTATGTGCAGTAAACATTTTATAGAATGAAAAATAAGGGTCTACCCCCTCAACAAAAAAAAAATTCTGGCTTCTGCATTTCGTAACAGTATATTATTTGGTTTACGGTGCTGCAAAAAGTTCCGATCAAAGTTGCAGTGATGCACCAATGATGGGGGCGAACAGTAGCCCCTAACACCCCCTTCCCCCACGGGAACGTTACAAGTAAGTATTAAATAAATCGAAACTCAACATTTTGATTTTTTTCAATTTTATATTTTTATTGATAGGATAGTACAACTGTTGTACATTTAGTGTGGTAATTTAGATAATTTCTAAAGCGATAGTTGATAGTATTCTTTACATTTTTTCTATTTGCCAATTGCTATTTGCACAATTATAATATATAAAATAATATATAATTATATAGATAAGATTTTTTTTAACATTACGATAATAATAGATTTGTAGTCATTGGGACTTGGATTCTTCTTGAAAAAAGCCAGATGCACCACTTGTTACTTCAATACAGACTTGGCATTCTCACAAACATCAAATTTCATAATTAGTTCATAATAATTATTGGGCTTACCACTATTAAGTTATTCACCATAATCACTGATGTTTTGAAATATTATTTTTATACGAGCCAATGGTTTATTATATTTTCCAGGTAACAATTATTTTAAATTGAGAACAAACATGGATGACCTTTTTAAAAATGTGTGTGCAAATTGTTTATCAAATTTCAGATAAAATGTCCAAATTGTACGCAAACCGTTGTCACTTGTCAGTTGTCACCTTTCAATATGACGTTGTCGGTCATCAATATAATATTATATAAACCTTATACATACTATATATATGTATTAATATAGTTGGGCGTTATTTAATAAAACGGAAGAGGTAAATGTATATGAGTACCTATATGACACTTAACACACACACATACACACACGAGTATATACTATATATAATATATATTATATTATATGTATATGCGTTTATTATTATACGTCAAAAACAGAATATCGCGAAAACCTTGTAGCTCGCGTATAATATAATACAGGTTATTATACATATATATATAATAATATGTACTCCACTCCGGGCGGCTGTCGTCTCTCATCTGCAGGGTGGACTTACCGTATAATATATATATATATATATGGCTCCTGTCCCGGTATTTTACCCGTCGACTATCCTCACTACCTACCCCTCCGCACCCTGTACACCCACAAAATCCTCGCGTCGTTTGTCTGCTTAAAAAACAATACGCCGCCAGCCCGGAGGGAGCCATTTTTGTCGTCCAAAGTCACGTATACAGTATACGGTATACTCGCGGGGTGAACAATATAATATGTCCTCGCAAGTACACACACACACACACACACACACACATACATATATAAAATATATAAATTATGTTTTCGCAATTAATCACTCGCTGTGCTGCGGAGGTCCCGTTGCGGCGGCGATTGTCGTCGGAAAAGTTCGGCCGACGCCCATCAATCAACAAAAAAAAAAAAACCCGCCCGCGAAACTCGGTGGTGCGTGACCCGGCAGTAAAGCAAGCTTGCATGTCATCTATATTACAAGCCATATTATTATTGGTTTGCATGTGACGTTTTAATAATAATAATAATAATATGTGCAGATATCATCACGATTCTCCTTCAAAAACCATAGGTAAACCCAGTGCGGCGTTTTGGACGATGTATACCCATTTACCTTTTAGTGTATATACCCCTTGAAAATAGTGCAAATACGCCCAAATACCTTGACATTAAAAAAAAAAAATAGGTACACTGCTATGTGTGACTTAAAAATTAAGCAATCTGAATTTATTTATTATCATAATATATGACATTTATAAATATTCCATATTATGTTAGAACCACTTAACAAATAATAAAGAGTGATTATTACCACGAATTAGTCAACCATCGTTCGTCAACAGCTGAGTATAAGAATGGCCGCCTTGTTTGATGAAATATTATCATGGAACAGCTCACAGATCACACAGTTATTCATTAAAGTGAAATATTTTTATTAGTTATCAGAAAAATCGTTTTGATATTTTCTCATCAGTTATTACATACATGTCACAAGTAATATAACCGTATAATATGTAGATTATGTGTATTATGATATTTTATATGTATCTGTATAAAAAATGAAATTTCGTTATAATACCAATACGATTATTATTTATTTATGAACGAATAAGAATCACTTATACTATGTATAACTTATTCAATGATAATGAATAATATATACACAATAGTACCTATATTTGTAGTCTGCAGGCATTAGATATTTAGAATTCATAATAGTCATGTACCTATTTATAATGTTAAGCTCAGAACGAACGAATGTTAAAGATATTAATACGATAGTTATACATTTTTTCATAAAATGTACAGATGATCTTTTAGGAAATTACAAATTTTTAAATGCCCGGGCTCAAATTGCACGGATACTGCAGTATAATAATACATTATAAATTATACTGCGACTTAACTCAATATTCTATAGTCTACTCTACACTATATAATTGCACCACAATGCACAGTCGTATAGATAACTGTCAACTTTACATGCATGCATACGAGTATAGTATATCATAAACACCGTTAATTTTCTTATTGACTGTCTGCAAGGTATGTCCCTGGTGTTCAAATCGAATTAAGTTAAAGCTAAATATACATATCATTAAGACTTTGAGTACATATAATATAATATATCTTCTCAATATGCGTAATTACAAGTGTCTAGAACTAAATAATTGAATTGATAAATTTAAA
>CARXXK010000002.1:90307801-90341476 GCA_949089665.1 Macrosiphum euphorbiae | reverse complement strand
ATATAAGTAGTATAAAAGTACTTAGGTATATATAAATATAAACAATATTATACTATATGACTATAATGGCAGCCATAATATGACGTAATGTCGCATATAAAGGTACAACTGTATTTCGAAGGTATTGGAGAATGACACGTCATATACCATAAGCATAATATTATAATATGCAAATTCCATTGCAGGTTCGCATTCGACTACCTACAGATTGATTATTTATAGAGTAAACATTCAAGATTTAGAAAAATTTGAATGGTTTTTAGTAATATTTTTTTGGCATAATTTGAAGTCATAACAAAACAACATTTAAAAAATAAAAACATTATATTTCTTATCATTATTATTATCGTTTATTATCGTGATTGCAAACATTTAATTTCATGTTTCAAAACAGGATGTTTTCGAGTATTTAAAAATCAAATTTCGAACGAGCAATTAATTATTAATTACCTATAGTTGCTTTATTTAATAATTTATAAGTTTTTATATACCTACCATTTAGTTCATAATATAATATATAAATTAATAAAACCAATTCGCTTCGGAATCTCCATATATATATATATATATACATACATACAAATATGCAATAATAAACCTCAATGGCTGACGGTCTAGAATGCTGGTAACTGTGTAAGTGTGTATACGTGAAAATCTAATAAAAAATGTCCAAACGCTGGAAAACCATTCAAAGTAGGTACATAGAAAAGCACTTTAATACGTTCAAGAAACTTTACACAAGTGAGGACGCATGCAATCCTGCAGTCAGTGAATATTTTCAATTAAATGTATATTGTATAGTTGACAAAAACGAAAGTACCTACGCATTTCTACTTATTGTTGTTCAAGAAAAATTAAAATTTCAATTTGAGAAGGTCTCGGTGTACCGAGTAAATTTATAATAAATGTGTTCAGACGAGTGTAAATATTGAATATCAAACATGAAATACTGTCAATAAAATATTACGTACTTCTTCTATAGGTACTACTAGTAATTTGTGTACGGAGTGTCGAGACCCATCTCCTCATTATTCGAGTGAAAATACGAAAAAGTGCATTATGGTATATTGTATGTATGTGTATCTCAGGTTAAATCGTTCAACTAATGTCCTCGAATATATTATATAGATATTCGGTATTCGGTAGTTTTAATATTATGGTGGCGGGAGTTGAGTAAAAAAAATAGTAACTGCACGATGGTGTCTGTATCGAAGCAGGAGTTACCTATTTAAACTGTGTAAAATACAGGTAAATTTGTTATACGACATAACTAATTTTCTAATGCATCAATTGACTCCTAGTAAACTCCAAAACAACAAAAATTTTGTGTAGAACGTGCTTTTGTAAAAATCATCAAAATCGTACTTTTAAAAATTAAGTTATAAATGAAAAAGTGTGAACTTTTTAATGGCAATTTATATTAAATTCAGAATCACCGTAGACGTCGTCGCATCAGCGTTGCCAATGTTACCCACAATATTAAGATTATTGTGTAAAATACTCAATATTTAATAACAATAAAAATTAATGATATCACAACAAAAACCCTTCGTAAATTAAACTTGTGAAAATGGCTAAGTAAAAAAAATATAAGATCTTTGAGCACTATAAAGATGTAATATCATGAATAAATGCTAAGTATATTGAATTTAAGTAAACTTATTTTGTTTCAATAATTTATTTACTTGGCGAGGAATTATTTAGAATAGTATATAAATATTAATAATTATATTTTTTAAATAATAATAAGTTATATTTTAATAGCTCTTCACTCCTTCACCATTTAATTATTTTGTTTATCACACTTTGTTTCTTTAAAGAAATAATACCTCGGGAAGTAAATAAATTGTTGAAACAAAATAAGTTGACTTCAATTCAATATACTTAGCATTTATACTAAATGACTCAGACTTTGTTCAATTCGTTATTTAATAATCGGTGTATGATGTTCAAAACTTATCTTAACTTTTCCGTTGCCCAGAATAAATATTCTGATTCGCAGCAGTATATTATCAGGTAGGCACCCCGTACCCCGTGCTGTTTGTACGTAAGTGTATGATTTAATTCTAAAATATCAAAGTTATACCAAGTTTGTCGTTTTTACTTACCTACGGTGGATTAATATAATCAATTAATACAAAATCTTAACATACCCTAACCGTAATAAAATCCGATGAATAAAAAAAAACCAAATTTAACCCTTGTTAAATTAATCTATCTTTTTTCAGAGGTCTAATGACTAATCTACACACATTAATTTATTTAAACCTATATATATTGACGAAAAATAATAATACAAATAAATAAACATGACCGATTAACCAATAGCAATCAATATATAATACACTATTATTATTTTAATCTGCTACAATAAACTATATTTTAGATTCTGAGTGGAATGATGAATGTATTGATTTTACAATGATGTGTGTTTTTTTTTTGTGTTCGTCATCACCTTTTAGGACAGTAAAAGTGCTTGAGTTTTCTTCAACAGTATTTTTTCTGATAGGAAAGTGAATCTAGTTGGTACTTTGGGCCTTTGGGGGGTAAAAAGTAAAAAAGTCCAAGTAGTTTTCAAAAGCGCCGTGAAAAACAAAAGAAAAATTAAGGAAAAACGGGAATTTTTACTCGAAATCTGTTTTCGAGAAAATCGATTTTGGTTATTGGTGTGACTTTAAAACAAATATGGTTGTTTATATTTACATTTTCTATACACGATAACATTTTCAAAATATTTTGATTTATTTTGAACTGTTTAGGGACATTTTCAGTTTCCAATTTTAATAGTTTTTTTATGAATATCAATAAAAATTTATTTGTTGAGTAAAAATACTTGAAAATTTAATACAAGGCTCCTAGTATATTGTTTCAAAGGTAGATGAAAAATATTAAAAATCCTTAGTCACAGTTTTTTTTGATAAGCATTTAAAGTTCATAAATTGACAAAATATGGAAAAATCACGAAAATTATCAAATTATTTTGAGTTAAGAATTCATAAAAATTTTTCTTTTTGAATTTAAGATTTTAAAATGTGATACAAGATTCATTATAAGGTTATCTAGCTTTATCAAAAAAAAAATGTCTATAACAAAGTCCAATTAAATTTTTATGAGAGTTTGAAATTCAAATTTTTACAACATTGGATATTCACTCGATTTCTCATGTAGCGATTTCCTTATTTTGTTGTAATTCAAAAACGAATGACTGTAGATACATTAAAATTTCACTGAATGTTTATTTTACAATTCTTATACTTGATAACATTTTCAAAATATTTTCACTTGTTTTGAGCTGTTTACGGACATTTTCAGTTTTAAATTTTTTTATTTTTTTTTTTCAATAAATATCTATAAAGTTTCATCTGTTGGGCCAAAAAGTGTAAAAATTTAGTACAAGGCTCCTAATATATTGTTACAATATCAGTTGAAAAATATTAAAAATACATTGGCACAATTTTTTTTTATAAGCATTAAAGATCGAATTTTGACAAAATTTATCAAATTTAAAATTGAATAATTATTTTTTAGGTAACAATTTATAAAATGTTCAACTTTTATATCTAAGGATTGAAAATTTAATACACGATTCCACGTAAGTAGTTAATTTTGTTACCAAAAATCTAAAAAATAAATAAGCACAGTTTATTTTTATAGTCATTTTAAGTTCAAATTTGGACGAAATTACATAAAAAAAACCTAGAATAACTATTTTAGTTATTTTGTTGTGATTGTATAACATTATTTGTGGGTACTTGAAACTTCTAAAGTACACTATTATATAGGTATCTATGATAGTGTGAGGGTTTGTTGTTGATGTATAACGCGTTATAAGTACCTAATGGATATTGTGATATGATTAATTTGGAATTTATTATAGGTACCTACCTATTATAGGTCAATTTTTTTAATACCATAGGTAAGTATATAATATGTCTTATACCTAGACTGACATACCGTCTCCGCTCAGAATCGTTTTTCTTATACAATGATATTAAATCATTGAATTCAAATTTAATACCATCCATTATACAGTTACCCACTTGTAACCTACTGTACAGAAGAGCAGCTTTTTTTTAATATTTAGTTTATTTTTTTCCGGGCACCACTGTTGTATTTTTGACATCCCTATTTCCTACTTTTCTGGTGGACTTTCCTAAAATGTTCTTTCATAAGAACCTTGTCCTGACAATTACGAACACAACAAAAAAATAATCAGCCAAATCGGTTCAGTAGTTTCTCGGTTAGCGCGGTCGATTAAAACCCTTACAATTTTATATAATAGTATCTATAGATAAGTATGTATATATATTGTAAATAGGTACGAGGTAAATAACAAAATATTTAATGATAAACACTATAGAATATTTTATAATAGCCAACATATAATGATCAATCATCATATAGGTGCAAGGATGATAACAGTTTTTTTTAAGACCAATTTTAATTTTCAAAAATATAACAATAATAATTGATTAAGAAAAATTATTATTTTCTAATAACACTTTCATATTTTTACAAGATTGGATATTCATTCGATTTCTCATTTAGCGATTTTGTAATTTTGTTGTAATTCAAAAACAAATAACTGTAGATACATGAAAATTTCACATATTCTAATTTTCTATACACCATCAAATTTTGAAAATATTTTGTCTCTTTTTGAGCTGTTTACGGGTATCGTCAGTTTTCAATTTCTTCAATTTTTTTTCCATAACTGTCAATAAAATGTTATTTGTTGGCAAAAAAGCGTGATAATTGAATACAAGACTCCTGATATATTTAGACAGATGGAAAATATGAAAAGTACGTAGGCACATTTTTTTTTATAAGCATTTAAAGTTGGATTTATGACAACATTCATCAAATTTAAAATTTGATAATTATTTTGTAGTTAAAAATTTATAAAATGTTCAACTTATATAGCTAAGGATTGAAAATTAAAAACAAGGTTTTTCGTAAATAGGTTATATATAAATTACTTTATTCACAATAATATCAAATATACTTAGTAATATCATGGCCTGACTAACCGTCTTCGCTCAGAATCGTTTTCTTATACAATGATATTATATCATTCAATCATTGAATTGAAATTTAACACCATCTATTACAGTGACCCACTTGTAACCAACTGTATTGCAGAGCGACACCCACTTGACCACTTATTTTGATAATTATTTTAAAAAAATTCGTATTATTGACTATGATTTGGTTAGGTATAATAGGTATATAGGTAGGTTACCTATCTATTATACAACACCATGATGTACCTACCTGCCCAAAGTTTTATTTTTGTAATAATAATAAGGAGATCTTAATTAATATTCAGAATTATTATTGTTATTATTAAATGTATTACACAAAATGAAGCAAAAGTGTATCAACTACATTATATTGTACTTGATCGAGAACTCTGTGAAATGCAATTATTTTTTTCATTCGGTTTTGGGGTGACAAAATGTGTGCCCTGACACAATCTGACATTCTAGCACGTACGAACTTAACAATATATATCTGTCAGCCATATATATATAATATTAAGAACAATACTGCAATAAAGTCACGATTAAAATATATAGATGGAAAAAACGTCAATAACAATTATAGTCACGTCAACGTACATCGCCGACAAGTGACAACTGACAAATCGTAATAATATTATATAGGTAGGTGTAAAATAAATAAAAAAAATTGTTATTACCATAAATGTATTATAAAACCCCAGACAGGATACAGACACCTGAAACTTGCAGGTATTGAACAATCGTCAGTCATCCGGCTTCGATCACCCTGTCGCAGAATAGCGATGTGTCATTATTGCAAATCAAATTTTAAATAATGTTATAAATCGTTGCATTTGAAAATAGACGAGCTTAATAGCTTATTCTAAGAACTAACTACTATACTTATACCTCTAACTAGAATAGATTTTGTAAATGATAAAACTTTTGAAATTTTGAAATTCTCCAAACAATGTGCACCAAAAAATAAAAAACACATTATTTTTAAAATAATAATATTACAAAACGAAAAATGTATAACACCTTTACACCTTTAAGTGAAAATACCCGTATAAACATGCCACATGACGATTGTATGAAACGTAGACATCTGCAGACACTTTTCACCGGGAGTATAGTAAATATATATATTATTATATTTATAATAATATTATGTGATTCTCATTTACACCTTGTAACTGGGTAGTGGGTACATCTCCATTTCATAGTGACTCAATATGTAGTGACATTATATTATTACCTGTAGAAGCATGAAAATAAAAAAAAAACGATTTCAGAACGAATCGTTTTAACACTGTTGTGCAATTTTGTACAGACAAATACGATTTGCGAACCAGCATAGGTAATATGGATTTTATTTAAATTGTTAGATGGGACTTTAACGATTAATAACAGTATTCCGTTTATAGCAGACGTGTATAATATAAATATATATATATAATAGTATACAGTAAGGCCGTAGCGGATGCATTATATTTTCCTAACTATTATTTTTAAATTAATAAATTGACACCGGCCGTGTGTGGTCGGTAAATACGATTGTCGAATTTTAGCTGTATAGGTACCGAACTTAATACTGACCAAAAAATAACATAATACAGTCTTATAATTTTTCATCATGTTCTATGAAATTTTCTGTCAATGTAAGGTGCCTATACCTACTTTTGAAGGAGGAAATAATCTAAATAATAAAAAAAAATGTGTTGAATCACAAATTATGAATATATAATTACAGCGAAATAAATGATATGGCTATATGACATTGTTTTTGAAACTGTATAATACGATTTGTATGTGAATGTAATTCATATATAGGTATAATGTATATATATATATATACATACGATATATCTACCAATACTAATACTGTACAGTGATCAAAAATCATTAATTAGTAAAATATAAACGATTTTTTAGTTGTGTGGGATCAAAGACCCTTGATGGATTTCCGCCTGTACACCTAATTGTCATTGTAGTTACTGTAATGTGTAATGTATTTATGTAGGTACCTATATGTATCATTGACATTTTATTCTTTGTGTTACATTTTAATTCAATGATAAACCATTGCATACGAAATACGATTCGTCAGCGGTATATGTCAGCCCATATATTACTATTATTTATTTATGTATTACTATTTGTAGGTTGATTTAACTGTTCCCAAAAATATTGCATGTAATAATTTATTAATATTTAGTGATTATAATAATACATATTGATATAATTCATTAAGTTAGGTTAGGTTATAAAAATATACGAAAAAGCTTCATGTCCCATGATGGAATAATATATTTTAATTGAAGACCTTGAGCAACAATAAGACATGTCCATATTTTAAAACTGTCAAGTGCGACCATTTCAAAATTCTTTATTTCATTTATTCCCGTGGAAAATAATTTACGAAATGTATAACTCAGAAGAGGATGAAAATCTCCAGAAATAAAACACACGCATCATTGTAAAATCAATACTCCGCTCAGAATCTAAAAAATAACAATTTATGATATCAATAATGAGTGATGACGTGTTCTTTTAATAAAGTCATGCAGCCTTTATACGACTGTTGTAGTTTAGATTATTTAATATTTAGAACATAATATTGTATTTCCGCTTGATGAATGATGTGTTTATAAATGTGGACATGTTACATGTATTGTAGCTATATGTCCTATAAGTTATAAGTTTATACCATAATAATATAGCCTGTAAAATCCATGGACAACTATAGTAAAATAATCAAGTAGGTAACGCTCAGTTTACATGATCAATGATAACGATATTAAGTTTAATACTTTAACGGGATTTAGAATGGGCACGTTTGGAAGTTGAAACCGAAAGTTGGCTGTTTATTATTTATAGAGAAAACTTGTTTTCTGAAAGCCTGCAACTATTTATCAGTTTATAACAATGGAATCTACTATAATTGTACTATTTGTACTATAATATACTACACAGGGTATACCGTATACCTACCTATAGTCAAGGCTGGGCAAGTTAATGGTTTTTTTTAACTCGTTAAGTTAAGTTATTTTAAAATAATTAAGTTAAGTTAAGTTAAAAGTTACTCGTATTTTTTATCGTTAACTCGTTAAGTTAAAAGTTAACTTTGAAAAAAAAGTAACTTAACTTAGTGTAAAGTTAAAATTTGCTAATTTGCAAAAATAGAAAATTCCAGACACATAATGTGGTTTATTAGATAGTTTTTCTTTACGTCTAAGAAAATTACTGGGGAAATTTAAAATGATACATCAAAGTAAAAACACATTAAAAAATTTACATTATTCTTCGGAAGAAAATTAACTTAATTTAAATATTTTTGAAATAAAATTAACTTGAAGTTAGCACGTTAATCTTGAAAAAAAGTAACTTATTAAGTTAAAAGTTAATTTGAAAAAAAAAGTAACGAGTTAATTAACTTAATTAAAATTAACTTAACGTTTTAACTTAATTTTAATTTTTAACTCGTTAATGCCCAGCCTTGCCTATAGTAAGTATACAATTATTTATCTGCGGAAGACATATTATTAAACACCGAAACGAGATAAGAAAAAAATACCTAATTTACATGGTTGACGGTAACATACCTACGTAATATATTATAGGTATTACATTACTTGTCTTAACTCTTACCTGACTCGCAGATGCCTGTGTTGTTAAGGATTTGAGGATAAAAAAAATAGGTACCAATAATACACGGGAATCGAAGTAATATTATATACACTAATACACTGATTACCGCTCGTTAAAAGAAGTCCAGTTGTCGATCGCGGGATTTGGTATCTGGAGGTTGTTGATGAGATGGCTGGTGCGCATGCGCTAATGAAAAGGACGACACGGTTATCCTGAGATTTTGGTAACAGGGTGGCGGGCAGCTTTATCAAAGGTTTTCGCGCTTCCAAGCACTAGTTTTCTCTACTGCGGCAAAGACCTTTTCTGGCCATTAATTTCTCTGGTGGCATATAAGAAAGTCACACGTCTTTCGTCTTTCCATTACAAATACGTGTCAATTTCTTAATACGTGATCGTATACCTACCTAATTTGGATCGTCCCTTTTGTCGTCGATAAGGGTTGTATTTGCTGTGTCTATTTTCTAAGCACTCTACAATCTGTCCGTTATTTAGTAATCTGTTATATTTTAGTTTGCTTGTTAGTTGTTCGGTTTTGGTACCTACAAAGTCACAATGATATATTGATCATTGATGCGAGGACAGTGTTGGGTAAATTACTTTTAAAAAGTAATGAAATTACGTTACTCGTTACTTCCAATATTTTTATTTTTATTTAATTAAGGCATTCCTAGCTAGAGTAGCTATCTAGGTCTATTTATAATATAGGTACATACAATTTTCTTATTTACATAAGTGCGATATAAAATACTAAATATTAATTATTAAATAAGTTAAAAACTAGAAATTTTTCTGGAGTGATGTATTCGATGTATCATTGAATAGTGGTAGGTTAAATACATAGGCACAGTTTTTTTTTTATTAGCATTTAAAGTTCGAATTTTGACAAAATTTATCAAATTTAAAATTTAATAATTATTTTTTAGTGAACATTTTATAAAATGCTCAACTTTTATAGCTGAGGATTGAAAATTTAAAACAAGGTTCCCACGTATGTAGTTTATTCTATTACCAAAAAATCTAAAAACTACATTAGCACAGTTTATTTTTATAGTAATTTTAAGTTAAAATTTGGACGAAATTACATGTTAAAAACCTAGGATAACTATTTTAGTTATTTTGTTGTGGTTGTATTATTAGTGGGAACTGGGAACTTGAAACTTCTAAAGTACACTATTATATATCTATGATAGTATCAGGGTTTGTTGTTTATGTATAACGCGTTATAAGTACCAAATGGATATTGTGATATGATTAATTTAGAATTTATTATATTTACCTATTATAGGTCAATTTTTTTAATACCATAGATAAGTACCTATATAATATGTCTTTTACCTAGACTGACATACCGTCTCCGCTCAAAATCGTTTTTTTTATACAATGATATTATATCATTGAATTCAAATTTAATACCATCCATTATACAGTGACCCACTTGTAACCTACTGTACAGCAGAGCACCTTTTTTAATTTTTAATTCTCTCAATACATTCAGTCTACACTAACTGGAGACTTGGTCTGTGTAATATGTATAATACTTATCTGTACTTACTATTAAATCAAAAAATTGTATTTGTTTCTGCATTTTCAATTTTGTATGCTTTTGTACCTACTACATAATTCTATTAATTCAGTACCTATGTATAGAAAAGCTATTGGCTATTTCCTGTGTTCAATAAAATTTATGATTTTTATTATTTTAAACCATATGACTAATTATTTATATTGATATTATATATAAAAAAAATAAAAATAACTTAACTTAACTTAATAAGTTCATTGAAAATGTTCATATAACTTTTAACTTAACTGAGTTAAAAAAAAAATTAGGTTAACTGTTAACTTTAAACTTTTTAAAATGTTTTCCACTAACTCAACTCAACTCGGTTAAAAGTTATCATTATAACTTGTCCAGGCTTGAAGTGTTGGGTCAATCACTTTTAAAAAGTAATGAAATTACGTTACTCGTTACTTCAAATATTTTTATTTAAATTACATTTGCGTTACCTACCTAAAACTATTTTTATCACGTTACAGTACTTTTTCATTAGTAAAGTAGTGCTTTACAAATAACGTTACTTTTTTTTGTAATTTTTTTTAACCATATTCAATTCATATGATTCAATTATTATGTATAAATTTTACAACCATAGACCTAGTGATAATAGACCTATTAAAGTATTATGTACTAATTTACAATCATTTCACCTATATGGCTATATTCTTATACTATAGTCATGTCATAAATCATAATTAATTTTTATTAAATTTAATTTTAAACCGAACTCTTTTCTTTCTGCTAATAAAGTGATAAAATTTATTCCTGGAATGTTTAGTAATATTGTTAAATATAATTGATTTTTAATTTTTCTGGGATATCCTATACCTAATACATTCAAAACTATTATTTTAATTAAATAACTCGCTAGTGCGTTACTTCATAGAAATTACTTTTTAAAAGTAATTTTTTTACAATTTCGTACTTTAAGTAAAATGTAATGAAATTACTGCTGCGTTACTGAAAAAGTAATTGCGTTACAGTAATTTGTAATTTGCGTTAAGTTACTACCAAACACTGTATATTACTATAATATAAAATAAATATTGAATCTGTGCTATTTAAAAATCATTAAAAATATGTTTTTTAAATACCACATTAATATGTATGCCAATAAAACTATTGTGAACTGAGGTGTATTTGATGTACATTGTCCTAAGTCTTAATCTACCAACTTGAATATGAATTTTTCAAGATTGTTGTACTTACAATTATTGTAAATTGAATTTCTCTTTTTTGGATCATCTTTTAAATACCAGTTGGTATGGGCTATGAAATCTACAAACTCATAAAAGTGATTATAACGAATAGATAGAATACTGAATAAGTAATTTATGATTAATAGTCTCAACCTTACACAATGTATAAACTATAGCTCCGAGTAGCAAAAACTATTAAATAAATCACTAGATTCATAGACAACTATACTAGTTTATTAAAATGATTAATTGTGCACCAGTGGTCTTTATAAAATTGGGCAACTCAAATAAAATAGCCAGATGATTACATCTTTTATGAAATCAACAACTTTCCACAACCATACCCAAAGACATCAGCAAAACAGACAAATCAAGATCAAAGTCAACTGATCAGACATCATTTATAAGGGAGTCTAGGGTACATCATATTTAGATACACTATAGCAGTTGAGACCTGAGCACGTTAACGCCACTCACACAGACATGACTTGTACACTTTTATAATTTCTGCAAAAATTAAATTGAAATAAACTATCATTATATTTACTGTTGAAATTTTCTTCAACTAATTATTAAAAACCACCAACACTAATTGGATCACTGGAAGGCCGCATAGGTACAATATAGCAAACAGTGTTTTTTTTTATCTTTAAGTTGTATAATGTAAGGATCCAAAATTCTTTTTCTAAGGTTACAACTGTAGTTAAAGCAAGAATACTAAGAAATACTTTCGTGCCCAATGAATGGCATTATGATTTCTAAAAATGAATAATTAACCTATCATGTTAGACTGTCAAACTGAAAAAGTGATGCTGAAATAGTTATGATTGGCAAGTTTAACATATTGTTAAACAATGTTAATTCACGTGTATCAATGAAATACATAACGAATATAATATAAAGAAATAAAAATATTTTGTAGTTTGTATATAGTTTATATAAAATTGTTACCAGTTAATATTAATAGTTAAATTTAACCAGTTAGAGGACCACTCGAGAAGATACTTACAATTTTGAACACAAAAGCAGAAAAGTCACAAGACAATGGGTTAATTTGTAATTCTATTACCTACAGCATGTATTAACAATATTACATAAAGTAATTATTTTTGGGTGGTAAAGATGAAATGTGATTGGAAATCATACATACAAATATATGTCAATATATTATTTTCTCAGGTCCAAAAATGTATGGTCACATTACATCGGTTTACATTGTTTGAAGGAGTAAAAATATAACTTCTAATCAATTAACATAATACAAAATAAATACTTTTATTTTAAAACCAACATAACAGCTTATATTCAGCAAATTCATATTGATCATAATATTATTAAACAAACTTAATTTAAATTATCCCAATTCAAGCGCATTTCCGTGTTCAATACGACGCAATAATATTTCTGATACTTCATTCCGTTTTAATATAACTGGTTTAAAATTAGGTTCAAAATTTAAAACTCTGCAAGCTTCTAATAACCTAAAAATTATTAAAACTACATTAATAAACATTTGTTTTTTGATAGTAAATTAAACGTTATTATATTTTACCGTTCAATATAAATACTAGGTTTAGCCGTATATTTTGAGAAAATGGGAAGAAGTTTATATCGTACATCACATAGAAAATGTTGAGCACCACCTCTGTTGAACATATTGGCTAACAAAACGTCATTGAAAAGAAACTATAACAATAAAATACATACATTAACTTGATTTAAATAACTCGCTAATAGTACACTAACCGTTGACATCTTAGTAGCTAATATTGGCCAACATTTATTAAACAAAGAAGTAGGTAAACTTTTATTTAATGTGTTCAAATTTTCGGTAAATGTTTCATACATCATCCAACCACTGTCTGTAATACTATACTTGTTTTCATCAATTAAGGAATCCATTATATGCCATCTAAAAATATATTTTATATGTTAAATTTATATGATTATAAAAATATATTAGTCATTTCTGCCATGATCATTATTCATTATATTATCAAGTATTTTGTTTTTGTTAATATAGATATAACTATATTAACATAGTGTTTAACAATACAAGATATTTATATTTATAACTATGAACAAGTAATGCTAATGCAAGTTTAAAATGTAAATAATATTACATATTATTATAATTTATTCACAATTAAAAAGATTTTTTCTCTTAGAATATTTAAAACATATATTTACCTATCACGTTTATATTGTTTTGAAATGTATTTAACTTTAGTCATAATATTTTCTGTTAAACAGTTGAGTAAATTATCTATTCCCAAATTGTATAATCTTATTGAATCGTCAAATACTGTGTCAGCAGTTTCTAACGCTTCTGTAAACTCACTTTCACTCCTACTTCTCACTTCGTTTTCTAATTCACATTTATAGTTCAATAGAGATAAAAAGTGCTAAAACAAAAACCAAACAAATTATATAAAAATATTTTTAGTTTAAATTGTTAATTCATAAAATAGCCAAAAATTATAAAAATATTTATAAAATAAGTTGCTTGTTTTTATAAATTCAAAAACAAAACTTATGTTAATATTCTAATTTTTTTCAAGGCATGTTTTTTTTACACTTAATAATTATTAGTAATTTTATGTTCACAAACCATATTTGTTCCCCAATTATAAAGAGTGTATGATATATAATGCAATGTACACAAAATTTCTGACAAATGTTCATTGGATGCAATGTCAACATCAATTATATTTTGTCTAAATTCTTCCAATAGGTCAGTTTGCAGTTTTAAAAACTGAAGTCTTAAAACAAAATTATTTATTCATTACAATAAAAAAAACTAGGTTATTGAATAAATATAATCTATACTATAGGGAAGAGGTCTCCAAACTACATATCGCGAAAAGTTATTACCCTCGTGACAATAAATAATCTAAAATTATGTATTCTTATATAACAAGTTTTTTATGAGTGTTCTTATTGACTTATCTCAGATAATATTATTTTCTTTATAATTTTCAATTTGAAATTAGCTAATTGGAGATGTCATGACGAGAACCGAAAAGAATATCAGTTTCAGAATGTGTTGGATTATTTTAGGTAATAAAGTAGTATGTTTAATTAATAGAAAGTATTGGTACTTAAAGAGTACAATATTTAAAGTTATTACGAAAAGAAATATTTCAAAACTATTTCAAAATTCACTTGGTTGTAACGGTTATATAAATTGTAGTTACCTAGTTAAAAAATTTTCATTTCTACAAACAATTTTTTTGAAGTACATAATGATATTAATAAATCTTCTAAAAAGGTTAGTTATGTGTGTCATACATCTTGACAAAAGAAGGAAAAGAGTTTACTTAAGACAATTTAGTACAAGAATGTATAACTACAGTAATTGAAGAAATTTGTCCAACAATATTGATATTTTTAAATGTATTGGTCCAGGTAACACTACTACTTGTAAAATTGAAGATATTAGTAATAATTTGAATTTTTAGGTTAACAATAAGTAATAACTAATAAATCTCTATATTTTCATAATATGTACTTCATAATTCTAATTTATAAAAAGTAAGCAATTTATTATTTATTATTAAAATTAATACTTTCTATGTAAATAGTAAATACCTACTGTAAATAGCCATTTTTTTTTTTTTAAATTCTTGTATTTGTTATATTTTTATAAAATTAAAAATTATGTGTTCATATACTTTTCTTCCACTAATGCTGGGTTGTAAATTTAATAAATTTATTGGTTTACTAAAAATTTAATGGACCAATTGCGAGCTACTAAATTTTTTTTAAGGGGCCATTAGCTCATTATTGATTCATCAAATGTTTTGTGCAACCCGGCATAAGAGCTTTTAATTTTTTATGACTCTCAAATGAAAAAGTTTGGAGACCCTTGCTATAGGGTGTAGGCCATATATAACATATTTTAATATGTAGTTTTGAATTGGAATTTAAAATGTTGTTTATTTGTGACCAACCCAAAATTATAAACATTCTTACTTATGTCTTGGTTGACGAAGTATACTATATCGATCACTCATGGTGTTTAACAAAGTTAGAAAACTATCTGCACACACTGTCATACAATATTGACTATCATAAACTAAGATCTTCCATTGTTCTTTGTTCTGTATAATTTCATCCATTTTGATATGAGCATCTTAAAAAATAAAAAAATAAATTATAGGTATATATTTTATAATTAATACTTAATATATATTTCTTACATTTTCGTTCCATATTAATCCATTTGAAAAATATTTGTGCTTGAGTTAAGACTTCTGTAACACTTGGATAATCATGTGGATAACTATATACTTTTCTTAGTTCATGTTCAAATGCTAATGTTTCATCCACAATATGTGAAAATACTACATCTTCCAGTTGAAAATGTGACAAATCTGAATCAAGTTTAATTACAACAAACTGCAATAGCCCTATAATAAAGTCGTGCTGTAAAAACAAATATAAAAATTATGACTTATAAAGGAATGATCAAATTCAAAATGATCTATGATTATTTTTCTATTGCTGCAATAATCTTATTAATATTATTTACTTGAGAATCAACTGCGCTTTTTCCATTTTCTGTATAGACTGGACCCAACCAATCCACAACAAATGTTCTATAATCTCTAATCCAGCTTAATACTCTAGATAGAAACCATTCAGGCTTATCAGGTTTGTTGGTCTGCTTTTTGCCAGTAAAATGGTAAAAAAATCTTTTTCGAAAAGGTACTAATAACATAACGATTGGTAAGGGTACATGGGAATAATGTTCCAATAATTGTGCCGTCTGTAATTGCTCGTTGAATTCACTATAATCGTTTTTACTAATAATTCGAGCTAAGGATATTCAAATACTATACCAACTGTTTATATACATTTATGTTGTTTATACAAAACTACAAAAGGATACGGAAGTTGAACTTTTATCAACATGTTGGCTAAACGTTGAAACTGTTGTTTAAAGTTATTTAATTTTCCGTTATCCGTGATTTCGCTCATTGTAAATGGCCAGTTCATTTGTTTTAAAGTAATTTCAAAATCTCTAAAAAACAAAAACAAAAGTAATCATAAAAATTGTTTATATAGAAAACTTTTAATTATTTCCTATTATAACTAAATAATTCTTACTCTGAATAAAATGTTTCAAGTATGGAATGCCAATAGTTGATTACTCTGGTGATATAGGAAACCAAATGCTTAGATGGAGCACCACTCATGGCAAGACTAAGTTCACACAAAATCGTGTATGACTTAACAGCTTCAGTTTCGCGCTTACTCATCAAATCGGTTCTCATTTTATTACTAAAAGCATTATACATTATCTACTTTACAATGTGTACCAAGTCAAATAAATAAATGCATACCTTCTGGAAGTAATACATTGAAGGCACTTAAAGTACGTCATCCGATTACATTTGTATTTTAAATCTTCAATCAACTTCTGAAATACGGTCCTAATACTCTCAGTCTCCTTCTTGAATCCGGCATACTTTGACTTGAGCTGTTCAACTTCTTTTCTCAATGAAACAATTGCCAGCCGCTCCTCTTGAACTTTACTTAAGGTCTTGACCATGTTTGAGTTTGGCCCAACCACCTGGGAGTTGATCTAAACAAACAATATTTATATGTAGTTAAATTGTAACAAATGTCACGTAAATAACCGAGTCCGGCTTACCTTCTCAGCAATATCATGTTTTCTTTTTAAGAGCACTTGTTTGTATGCCTCGCACCGATTTATTAGATCGTCAAAATTGTCGCCCAATTCTTCGTTGATTGCTACCAGTTCCGGTGGATTGTTGGCCATATTGTACTATGTACACGGCTGCTGACAACGATAAATTTGTCGTTACAGAATCAAGTAGAAGGGAAACTTAAAGCCATTTTTTTCATAATACATCAACGTCAATGCCAAAGTCTTCGTAGTCTCAATACACGTAGAAATTTGTAAGACAGTTCAAATGTTTTGAACATAAAATCACTGATAAGTGATAACGTTATCATACTTACTACACGTTCACTGTACTGCATTATTTACTTGATAGTCGCTATGTCCTACAAATAAATTAATATTTGTTGTTGTTCCACCAGCCCATAGACCTATAAACTTAGGGCCATGGCCCATGGCCAGTATGATGATGATAATGACAAAATATGATATCAGTCCCCGTTTTTACTTTTTACTTTTTATTTTACTATTTGCCGATTATTAATTGAATTTTTGTCATGGTTTTTGCAGATATACGTCGTTTCCATCTTACCAAATACTTTAAATAAGTAATTCAAACTTTATAGTATATTTCGGTCTTACAAACTCATAGCATAGCAAATTGAATCATAAATACTCAGTGTTGGATAATGGATAGTAACGTACCTATGCGCAAATTACAAATTATTGTAACGCAATTACTTTTTCAGTAACGTATTTTCATTACATTTTACTTAAAGTAACGCAATTGTAACAAAATTACTTTTGAAAAGTAAATTCTACGAAGTAAAGCACTACACCGCGTTATTTTTCACTTTATTAAAATAATAGTTTTGAATGTATTACAAAAACAAACCGATAGGATATTCTAGAAAAACTAAAAATCAATTCTATTTATTTTTGATTCCGATAATTATAGTTAACAATATTACTAAACATTCCAGTAATAAATGTTATTATACATAAATGTTACTTTATCAGCAGAAAGAAAAGAGTTCGGTTTAAAAATAAAATTTAATAAAAATTAATTATGCTTTATGACATGACTATATAGTATACAGCCATATAGGTGAAATGATTGTAAATGATTTGTACATAATACTAAAATAGGTCTATTATCACAAGGTCTATGTTTGTAAATATATACATAATAATTGAATCATATGAATTGAATATGGTGTAAAAAAAAATTATAAAAAAAAGGTAACGTTATTTGTAACGCTCTACTTTATTAATGAAAAAGTAATGTAACATGGTAAAAATAATTTTAGGTACTTAAATAAAAATATAGTAAGTAACGTAATTTCACTACTTTTTAAAATTAATTTACCCAACACTGTAAATACTCATAACTTCATTTAAAATTAAAATATAGAATAAAGCTTACAAGATTCACTAGATAATACCTACCTATTCTTAATTTTAAATTTTATTACACCTAGATAAATTCAGTATAATATAGTATATTATACAGAATACAGAATACCTACCTACGTAATTTTGTAGGATGGCGATTGGAGACAACGCATTCGGATCTAACGTTCTCTTAACATTATTGTAAGAAGGTAAGCTACTAAACGCTAATGAAACGGTTTGAACTACAAATCATCCAATAACCGAGGAATAAGAACTAGGAAATATCATTGTGGACATTATTACTCTGTATAAATGCTTTTGATGAAAAGTTAGTAGGTAGTAAGATTGATGAGTTGTGATAATATTGTAGCTTTTAATTTCTCAAAGATAAGTTGTTGGTCCCCAAAGTAAAAGCATCATGTTGAACGAAAGGTTACAAGAGAGCAACATGAACTGTATAGGTATTATTTAAAAATTAAATATAACCAAAATTTGTATGTGAAAGGATACTTTTGAAAATTAAAATTTTCTAAATTTTTTGAATAAAATATTGCTATTGTAATGTATGGTTTAGTTAATAGTTAGGTTTTGTTAATCTTGTCAATGTCGACAAAATAAAATCTCAACCGCCCACATATTGCTATTATTCTAGATTTATATAATCATTATTACATCACACCTCACAGTATTAGCTCTTTTATTAGAGACATTTATTGTTTAATTTGAATGTTAAACAATTTCTCAATATGTTAGTATCTTTCTAATATATTTCATTATTTAAAACATTAATGTATAGGGTCGTTGCTAGAGCATAAGCAAGGTATGAGTTGCTTAAGGGCGGTAAAATTAAATATATAATTATTTAAAATAATATAATATAATTTTAATATAAAATGTTAGTAAGTATATTTTAACAGCACTGTATATTTAACATAAGACAAAAATATTATGACACAGCGTTTTACACTGATCTAAATTCTATCCCTGATAGCATTTTGTAATGATAATATTATATTAACACGAAAAATATTATTATAATGTTATAATAATACTTTTAGTCAATCATTTATTTATAGTACTTAAACATAAGTATGTATTTAAATAAAATAATGAGAAATGCAGCGCACAAGTTTCATAAGTATGATTTACGAGTTACCAGTGATTACAAATTTACAACCATATAAAATAGCCTAAAGAATAAAGATATAACCAATAGCCACTGTTAAAATAATTGCAATTGAAATTAAAAAGACTATTTTTCCAAGAAGCTTTTGTGGAAAACTTGCACACTTTACTTTTTTATGTTTTTTAAATTACTTTTTAGTTTTCTATTACATACATGCCTCATTACTTAGTACTATTAAAAGATTGTTTATATACTACGCCCCAAAAACTAATGTCAGTAATCTGCAGTCCCATTATTAACTAACATAAATTTACATATTTTTGTGTATAATCAAAACAATTTGTTTTTTCTTATAGGATATTTCAAATTTTGATATAATTCAACATTAATTATTTAGATTTAATAGATTTATTGTCGTTTTGATTAATAAACATCTATAAAATCAACATAACTTTTTTTCCATTACATTTTAAGTAATTTTTAAAAAAAATTTAATTGGTTTTACAAATCATTTATTGATATTATAAAATATTCATGTATAAAATAAAATTCTTTAAACCAACAATATAAGTTAAAAATATAGCCTGATACAAAATATTTAAAAAAAAAAAAAATCTAATAATAATTCAAATCTTATTTTTTTAGAGATGAAATAGCCTTTTTGGCTGCTTCATCGAGATCTGCAGCAAATTCAATTTGTAATCCAGATTCTTCCAAAAGCTTCTTGCCAGCAGAAACATTTGTACCTGCAAATAAAATAAAATACAATCTAAATAGGTATAAACTATAAGAGAGAGAATTGATCTAGAGCCCGGTGACTATGGCCATTAGCTGTATGGTTTTGTAAGTTTTTATGTCGGTAAGGGGAGGAACACGTGTGTGTTGGGTTTTGGCAGAATTTTTGATTGGGAATCCGTAGGTATCTGCCATGCCCGGGTGGGAGATGGCGGCACTTGGTCCGCTCGTCCACTCCGTCCCCATTAGATTGAACATTGTTTGTGGATATAGAACACTTAATGTATCAGTTGACAATTCTATTTAAGCTAATTATGCATTCATTAAATAATTCAATTAATCAATGACTATAGTCTGTACCAAATAAGAGCGCACCGTGTTGGCGCATACAAATGAATCGCGGAGCGACGTCCGGACCCCCCTGGACGGGTCTATTAGCTCTGTGATTGGTCGCCGTAGTCGGCTATGATCGGCGACGCCGCCGTACATACAGGAAATTGTAGTAACAACGCGCTACCGAGTATTATATTGTGCTACCGCGTATTACATAGTAAAATAATAGACCTTTTTTTAATTAATTTTTTTTTTAAAAAAATTCAATAAACAGCGAATGCGCACAAAAAACAAAAATACGTGTTACCGCTAAAGACCGTTAAAATGGTGTAACAATATAACACACTCTGTATAAGCGGTTGACCCTGGTGGCGCTGGAACGCACGACGGTAGCGCTCTCTGACATGCGCGTGATATGACCGGTTTTTGTGCGCCGCCCGATGCGCTCTTATTTGGTATAGACTATATACTCATTTATCTGCACTATACATTTACTTATATGAAATTCTAAAAATTAGCGTATATTAAATTTACATGAAATGTACAGTTGTCATCAGGCAACTAAGATACCCACTCGCAGTACCAACATTTTAGTATTTTACAATATTTACTAAACCTATATAATAAAATACTAAAAGAATAAAATTGTATGCATTGTTTCGACATAAAGAATAAGGTAAACATCAATATTTTTTTAAGTAACAAATACTTTCAATCCTTCATTGCCAATTTATTTTAAAACAGTCGAGAGGATATTTGACCAGAGTAACTTAGTAAAGAACAATTACTTAGGTACTGTTCAAATTAACTATTTTTAAAACAATAATTTACTTAGGTACTGAGCAAATAATCCACCAAGTTATCTGAAGATATTGTACTCAAAAAGAAAACATTTAATTAAAAACTTACCTTCTAATCTTACAACTAATGGAACTTTTAAGTCCAACTTTCTTGAAGCATTTATTAAGCCTTTTGCAATTGTTGCACAATTTACAATTCCACCAAACACATTAACCAAAATTGCTTTAACAGACGAATCTGCAAGAATTATTTTAATTAGTATAATACATTTTTGAAAATAAATCAATTATTTAGAGTATTTACCTAATGTTAGCAGTTTGAAAGCTTCGTATACTTGATTTTCATTTACATTTCCACCAACATCTAAAAAGTTGGCCGGTTCTCCACCTCGCAATTTAATTATATCCATAGTAGCCATCGCAAGACCGGCTCCATTAACTATAGCAATAAAATAAATACATTTTTTTTAATTATATGTATAATAGTGTAGTGAGCATAAATTAAAATACCCTACCTAAACATCCAATATTTCCATCCATACCGATGTAACTTAAGTTATGTTTATTAGCCATTACTTCACGAGGATCTGATTCACTTGTTTCATCCAACTCAAATATTTCTTTATGTCTGAACTGACTATTATCATCAAATTGAATTTTAGCATCAACACATACAACTTTATTATCCAATGTTTCAACTAATGGATTAATTTCTATTTGAACTGCATCGACAGACAAAAAGAATTCCCATAATCTTTTTATTTCATTAGCTGCCTGTGAAAAAAAAGTAAATTTATTGTAACATTTGGTATGAATGTATAAGTGGTATAATACTCACCACAGATGCCAATGGTTCATTGAAATTCAAAAATTTGGCTACATCTAATGCTACTTTATCAGAAATACCTTCAAATATGTCAATAGGAATTTTTTTTATTAATTCGGGTGAATTAACAGCAATATCTTCAATATCCATTCCTCCAGCTGGAGAAGCTATTAATACTGGGCCATTTTGACTTCTGTAAGCATAAAAAATTAACACACAAAATTATACATACTATCATTTTCAGATAACTATATAAATATTTTAGAAAAAGCATATAATTCAAGTTAGATTTAATTAAAATGTTTAACTTACCTATCCATCAGTATACAGAAGTATGTTTCCCTTTTAATATCAACAGACTCAGCAACCATAACTTTGGTAACTAATATTCCATCTTTGGGAGTTTGCTTAGTGATTAACTTATAACCTAACATGTTCTTCAATAAATCATAAATCTTTGTTCTCCTAAGAAAAAAATATTTTTATCAACCAAATATTGAATACTATGAAATCATAAGCATGGATTTTTCAATTTAACTAACTACTTACTCTTTTGTGACATGCACGCCCCCTTTAAATCCATTATTAAAATGGCCTTTTCCTCGTCCACCGGCCAATACTTGAGCTTTTAATACATATTCTTCTACATCTAAAGTACAAAGCATAAAAGTAAAATTTAAAATAAACAAATTTTTTATTCATTGTTTATACAATAAATTAAATATCAATTCATAATAATATTTAAACATATTGTCCTGAAATACATACCAAATGATTTAAGCATATTGTTTGTTTCATCTGCATTTTCCACAATTTTAAATTTTTGAACTGCAACTCCATGTTGATTCAATAAATCTTTGCTATGGCATTCTAATAAATTTAAATGTCGAGCTTGAATGTTCTACAAAAAAAAATATACTATAAATATTTAAGATTAAAGCTTTGGTATTAATTTACCTTTAATGGAAGATATTGAAGATATGCTTGTGAAATGTTGCATTTAATTACATGTTTCATGAATTGAGACATTGTTTAGAGCCTGTAAATTGTAATAAGTATTAAATTCAAAAAAAATATGAGTATTAAAAATGCTTGCCATCAGGTAGAAAGATTTATTATTAAGATAGGTAACTATTGTAATTTTTGAATACATAGCAAACATGTGTGTAAGCTACTTTACTTTCTAATAAGTAATAAAGTAAAATCTATTAACTCTAGGGAGTATTTTAAATCTATTCTATTCAATATTAGGTATATGTTTTTTTTTTTTTTAATTCATATGACCAATGCGAAATGTCATGCTTTTGCATATATCTTATTAGGAACCTGCTTAGCTATATATTCAAAATATGATACTACACAAATGTGTTGTTTCATAATACATACAACTCAAATCCAAAAATGTGTTCATTGTTGCATTTCCAAATTTATTTAGGTGATTATGCATATTTAATAAATAAATAATGACAAACAGAGATAATGTATGATAATGTATGTCATACAAACAATTATTTTGATAATAAATTAATAAAACAATTTGATTTTAAAAGAAATAATTTAAAAAATAAAAAGCCTTCACACTCATGGCCTACGGTAATCTATATTTTGAATCATTAATTCATAATAATTATAAGGGTATTATAATAGATACCTATATATTTAGTTTATTATTAATTATTTTCTAATAATTAACTATTTCCTATTATGATAAGGTATGTTTAATATTAGTATTTAAAGTTTAGTTGAAAAATAAAAAATAATTTTAATAATAATAAGGAGGGTAGGAATTTATTATCCAAAAGTTGTAATACTTATATAGAAATATTACATTACCACTTTTAGATAATTATACTTTTTTTGTAGTTTATTCCCATTTAAACGCTTTACCAATTTTTAAGAAAAAATAAATAATAATTGCATATTGTACGGCATATACTTTAATACATGTTTTACTTTTTAGTGCATATGTGTGTACACAAGGAGGGAAGGGGACCCCCCCCCCCTTTGGATTACTTTTGTCATATAAAATATATGATAAGTATATTTACCAATATATTAAGTGGTCTGAGAATAGTCAAATATTCATATCCCTCCTCCCTTTCGAAAAATACGAGAATACTACTGTATGCATATATTTTATTGTTTTTAGTATATACAGTTTAAAGCCCAGGGCAAATGAGCTATTTATAAAACAAATTATGCAATTTATTTGTTACTGTTTAAGTTAACAAGGTGTGTAAAGGTCAAGCCTTAATTTTTTTTATTCACAACAATTTTTAAATTGGTAAAAAAAAAACTAACGATTTCAACAACGTACCTATGTCACATTAATCGAATCAGCTGAAATCCAATAACAAATATAATGTATTAAATAGTAAATACAGTATCTTGCACACAAAATATTGCCGAAAAAGGTATGAAAAAATAAATTGCGCCTGTCACAGATTTCACAGCCTAAGATCATCACTCTTAACTGTGTTGCATTTAAAATGTCGTAACAAAATAATACTACGGGCCAGTGCTTTTCTCGAAAACTGGCCTAGTAGCATTCAACTCTAAAATCCACCACCATTTGAGCCTAATTGTGAAGAAACCTCGAAGGTAGGTGTCCGGCAGTTAATGTGAATAAAAAAAAAAAACAAATAGACAGCACAATATTGACAAGAATTAATCATCCTTACCTTGGAAAATTAACTTATCAGCCTTATGGATTATTATAGAATAATGTCAATAACGTCGTGTTGCCAGTGTACTTGTTCTGTTCACATCGGCAAGGCACAGCAATTAAAGAAGTGTGCATTAAGACCAAAGGTATGTATTGAATGCGGAAGCCTGAAAATCGTTTAAGTGTTTTTTTTTCTCTTATCTTATCAGCAGCGGTTGAATAATAAAATTTATGGTACTTGTTTACAGCGCATGCACTAGTTGCAGCTCGTTTTTTTCCCGATGGATTGATCTCACTGTGCAGTGCGTTATATCCGGTCCAAAATCCCTTCAAGGTTTGTTCGGCATATTATATTGCGTTTTCGTAATATTTAATTCTTGTGGGTTTGAAAAAATAAAATGTACAGCAACACTATACATTATCATACGTTCGCTAAGGATTTTTACGAAACGATCATCCGGCGGCGGCAATAGCAGCTGATCGACGCAGCCATTCGTACGCACTCGATTACGGAGTTTTGGACATCGGTCGACTACTATGCGTTTTTATTGCAGATACGTTGACTGTCGGGCGTTTTCGTCCCGATCCAATAAGTACATACCTATAATTATTCTATGAACTATGAAGTACTGAAGTAGGTATTGTTTGGAAGTTCGATAGGTCGTAGCCCGTGGGCAGTGGCGTCCGCAGGGGGGGGGGGGGCTAACGGGCTGAAGCCCCCCCATTGCCCATATTATTATTACTTTAAAAAAAAATATTAATAAAGTTTAAACTGTCAACTATAGTAAGCAAGACGTCACTTTCATAATATATGTCTTACCAGAATGAATTCATTTTTGAAAAAACATTGTATTTGCATACCAATTTTCATAAATTATCTGTAATTTTTCGGTAAAAGAATGAACTACTTGTATGAAAGACCTTGTATTAAATTGTCTAGCCTTAGCTATACATATTTTATATTTTATAAGTTTTGAACTACAAATTAACTGTGGTTAAATTGTTTTGAACTTTAAATGCATATGTAAAAAAAACTTACGTATTACATTTTTTAAGCTTTTCGACCGGATAAATAATTTTTTATTGACATTTATAAAAAAAAAATTTAATTAGTCAAATACAATCCAAGTGAGGACTATATAACCAAGCAGGGGCGTATATAGGATTTTCTTTAGGAGGGGGATATCAAAATTTGTTTTGTGCTATTGCAACTTTTTGTTAGTTACTCCATGTAAGGTATATAATAATAATAAATGTTGTGTAATGTCACTCACATGCCCACAGGATAACAAAATTATAAATAACAACAGTACTGCAGCAGTTTTTACTTTATACATGGAAAAACATGGGTAAGGGAGGGGGTCTATCCCCCATATCCCCCCATAAATACGTCACTGTAACCAAGCTATTGTTACCAGACAATTTAAATAAGTTTTCATTTTTTTTTCTCCAATTAGGTACTTTTAAAAGCACTGAGCAGATTCAATTTCGACCTCCTAAAAGTACCAACTAGATCCAAAATGCTTCCAAAAACATACACTGGGCATCGAAGCTTATGATAAGAGCATTTTTTCTACCAGAAAAGTTGAAAAGTACACAACATTTATTATAGACTGGGCAAAATAAAAATAAATTTGTAACAAATTTTCAAGCCCCCCCCCCCCCATTGAAAAATCCTGCGGACGCCACTGCCCGTGGGTACCTCGGTGGTAGTGTCTGAATAAAAATGACTGTACCAATAACAGTGTAATGATCTCTCATTCTCTCACTGCGGTTTAATTGTAACCACTGAGCAGTGTGAAAAGTATTTGATTTAATGTATTTGAGTTAAAGTATTCAAATACTTTTTTCTGTATTGAATAATTTTTGTAATACTTTTTATTTGGAAGTATTTGATAAATATATAAAGAAAGATAAATACCTTTTTTTAGATTCTGAGTGGAACGATGAATGTATTGATTTTACAATGATGTGTGTTTTTTATTTTAATATTTTCATTTTTTTATTTATTTTTTTTTTGTGTCCGTGTACACGATAAGTAGTCGAAATAATGCTTCGATTCTCAACTTCAGTATCTTGTTTGATTGGAAAGTGACACTAGTTGGTGTATTCGGGAGGTCAAATTTTAAAATTCCCAATAGTTTTCACAGGCGCCGGGATTAAACACATAAAAATTAAGGAATAACGGGAATTTTTACGCAAAATCTGTTTTCCAAAAAATCGATTTTGGTTTTTGGTGCAACTCTAAAACAAATGAACGTATATACATGACATTTTACTGGTTGTTTATATTTGCATTTTCTATACATGATAAAATTTTAAATTATTATGATTTGTTTTAAACTGTTTAGGGACATTTTCATTTTCCATTTTTTTTTAGTTTTTATTCTAAAAATATCAAAAAATTTTATTTGTTGGTTTCGAAAGCTTGACAATTTAATAGAAGGCTCCTAGTATATTGTTTCAAAGGCAGATGAAAAAAAAAAAAATTCTTGGTCACAATTTTTTTTTTATAAGCATTTAAAGTTCAAAAATTGACAAAATATGGAAAAATCACAAAAATTATCAAATTATTTTGAGTTAAGAATTCGTAAAAATTTTTCTTTTTAAATCTTAGATTTGAAAATGTAATACAAGATTACTCATAAGTTTGTCTACCTTTATCAATAAAAAAATCTCTACCGGAACGTCAAATTAAATTTTTATGAGCGTTTGAAATTCAAATTTTTACAACATTGGATATTCACTCGATTTCTCATGTAGCGATTTCCTTATTTTGTTGTAATTCAAAAACGAATTACTGCAGATCAATGAAAATTTCACTGAATATTTATATTAGCATTTCCTATACACCATACAATTTTCAAAATATTTTAACTCTTTTTGAGCTGTTTACGGACATTTTCAGTTTTCAATTTTTTTAGTTTTTTTTTCTATGAATATCAATAAAGTTTTATTTGTTTGGCCAAAAAGTGTAAAAATGTAATACAAGGCTCCTGATATATTGTTACAATATCAGTTGAAAAATATTAAAAATACATAGGCACAATTTTTTTTTTATAAGCATTTAAAGATCGAATTTTAACAAAATTTATCAAAATTCGAAAATTATCAATCATTGTATTTAATAAATTATAAAATGTTCAGTTCTTATAGCTAAGGATTGCAAATTTAAAACAAAGGTTATCATAAATAGTTCATACTGTAACCAAAAAATCTAAAAAATGTATGAACACACTTATTTTTTACAGACATTTTAAATTCAAATTTGGACGAAATTACATAATAAAAAACCTAGAATAACTATTTTAGTTATTTTGTTGTGATTGTATAATATTATTCGTGGGTACTTGACATTTCTAAAGTATACTTCTATATACCTATGATAGTAGGGTTTGTTGTTGGTGTATAACGCGTTATAAGTACTAAAGTACCTAATGAATATTGTGATATGATTAATTTGGAATTCATTATAGGTAAATTTTTTTTAATACCATAGATAAGTATATAATATGTCTTATACCTATAAGGACATACCGTCTCCGCTCAGAATCGTTTTTCTTATACAATGATATAATATCATTGAATTCAAATGTAATACCATCCATTATACAGTGACCCACTTGTAACCTACTGTACAGCAGAGCGACACCCACTTGCCCACCTTTTTACTATTGAATACTATTTTATTGGATACTTTTTTTATTCTTTTAATTCTTAATTTGTTTATATTTACAATCCTTGTTAAATAAAAAACCGTTCCGTCGTGTTTATCAACGTTATTACAATATTATATTATATATTTATAATTTATGGGCAATTTATGAACAATTCGATATTGGTTTACGTCGATTAATAGCTTAATACAAATAATACAATGTTAAATGTTTCTTTTTTCTCCAGTCAATAATAAAATATATATTATGCAATAAGCTTTTGCTTAACAGCTAATAGCTATTATAGGTATTTTATAATTTATTTAACAATACAAAAATATTATTACTAATTATTAGTAGATACCTACTACCTATTTACCTACTAATTATTAGTAGGTACATACTACCTATTTACCAAGAAAATGGTTTTCAATAATAACATTATCGTTTATCGTCGACGATAGTTGATGACGGTATGAGATATTAAAACTTATGCTTTAAACTAATATAGGTATACCTCTTTAGAGAAAAGTTCATAATTGTTGTGGTGGAACTAAAACCATCACTAAAAAAGAACCAACATGACCGATCAGAAATTTGTTTAATTGTTGAACGAATCATATTTTTAAAATGCAATAAACAAATTTTTGATTATAAGTTATTACAAATTATATCAGAACTAAACAGAATTTTTTTTTTTGTATTTGAAGATTATTTCAAGTAGGTACTTTTTAAAAGTAGTTGAGTAATTACTTAAATAATTTTTAAAAGTATTTTTTACAACACTGCCTCTGAGACGGGCGTAACACGATTGTGCACTTTTTACCCTTTTACCTGAAAAAACACAACACGATTGTGCACTTTTTACTTTTATTATTTGAGCAAACGTAACAACGATTGCGCAAGACAAATATTTTGTAGTGCTGGAATTAAAGAAATTAACAATAATGTTTTCCTATTATATCTTTAATGATTTACATACTAATACTAAAACTTAGTATCTACTTATATTTAGTGCCGCATTTAGACATTTTGCGCCCCGGTGCAAAAAAAAAAATTGGCGCCCCTTAAGCCCCGGTGAAAAAAAATTGCTCCCCCTAATTGGCTTACCCACGGAAAATATTGGAGATAGATCCTCATTAACCTTTTAGATTTTTAGCACAGAAAAAAATATTTGTTTTACAATGTGCTTTTTTTTAAAAATACTGTTTAGTACCTAATTGCTTGATCCTCTCTCCGCAAAGATACATTTGAATTATAGGTATGTCACTTAAACCTTGCTTATAATTCATCATATAAGTTGTTTTTTTTTAAACATATTTAAGTTGGTTATAGGTACCTACTTCATGAATAAATAAAATATAATTATATAAAACTATGAAAATTAATATTAATTAAAAAAAATTCAAACAGCATAATACTATATACCTATTATATAATACTATTATACTAAATTATATTATATAATACCATATAATACTGTTATTAAAATAATTAAAACTATAACATTTTAATAATTCACAAGTGAACAAATTTCTGACCTCAAATTATTAGCGCCCCTAAAATACTGGCGCCCGGAGCAGTTGTAGGTACCCAGCGCCCCTCCCTAAATGCGTCCCTACTTATATTATAATATAATGTTCATGAAACAAAAAACAAATTATATCTTAAATTAAGTTCATAAAATTCAAAAAATTCCACAACATTAATAATAACGTAATACCTATATAGTCAAAAATAAATAATTATAATACCATACATCATAATTATTAAGCGTCAAAAAAAAGGAATAATCTTCGGTATTGTTTTATAAAAATAAAGAAATAAGATTTACTCATAAATCATAATGATAATAAAAATAATAATAATTTAATACCTATACCTAGCGTGAAATATTTATTGCACGTCAAACAAAAAACAAATTATAAGGTCATAAATTAAGTTCAAAAAATTTCCCAATATTAATAATAAGTAAAGGTGCGCACACACTGCTGCGGTAGACGGTACGGTAACGATACGGTAATCAATATTTTATTTGTGCGGTAATCTTTACCGTCGGAGCTTGCACACTAATCCGGTAACGATATGAGTTACCGGACGGTAAAATATCGTACCGGAACGTTTTTCATTACAACTAGCACACACAGCTGCGGTAATGCGGTACGATATATCTGACACACATATAAGAAATTTTGAGGTTTATACCTCTCAATTTATTTTCAAAAATATTTTTTTTCCGACAGCTATGTAAAATTAATAAGAATATTTTTGTTATAAACCCTTCCCTTCCCACAAGACTATAATTTCTCTGTAAATGAGCCTATAATACAAGTCTTAATATATGTGTAGGTACCTAATGTCTTAATTTTCTTATTATTAATTATAAAGAAACTCTACATCAAAAAATTATAATAAATTAATAATATACGTACTATACGTTAATCAAAATGCTTTTACTTAAAGCTAAATTAAAAAGTAATTATATAACTGAGTTAGGTTCATATTTGTTCAGGTGTTAACTTTAAACTTAAGAGTAAAGTATAATGTTTATTAAATCTTAAATTATAACTTTCTAAATGTTGACTTGACTTAACTTACTAACTAAAGGTAATTTTTGCCCACATTTGCAGAATGGGAGTATTGGAGTATATTTTTGATAAAAAACTTATTATTAATATTAATTATTATGATATACCTACAACTGTAGTTTTAATACTTAATTTAAATATTAATAATATAATTATATTACCTTAAGGTAGTACGTATAACATATAGCACTTAATGCCATAATGGTAATATAGTTGTACAACTAAACATCTAAACAGCTTCATATTATGTATGTCATAATTATTACAAAATAGATAAACATTATTGTTATTAATATTTATCGGCCCGGTAGACTGTAATTATCGTGAATGCAACGTTAAAAAAATATCGGAGCACGATACGATATTTTTTACCGTACCGTACCGACGATTTATCGCAGCAATGTGCGCATCTACATTTAATTACATTCGTTTAGTTTTAAACTATACCGCACAAAGATTATCGGCGCGCCTACCGTTCACCGATCCGATAATATCGTACCAATGTGGTTTGCCTCATATAAAACTATGAGCTCAATTTTATCGCTACCGTTACCGTATCGTTACCGTACCGTCTACCGCAGCAATGTGTGCGTACCTTTTAAGGTGCGCACACACTGCTGCGGTAGACGGTACGGTAACGATACGGTAATCAATATTTTATTTGTGCGGTAATCTTTACCGTCGGAGCTTGCACACTGATCCGGTAACGAAATGAGTTACCGGACGGTAAAATATCGTACCGGAACGTTTTTCGTTACAACTAGCACACACTGCTGCGGTAATGCGGTACGATATAATTATCTGACACACATATAGAAATTTTGAGGTTTATACCCTCTCAATTTATTTTCAAAAATATTTTTTTTCCGACAGCTATGTAAAATTAATATGAATATTTTTGTTATAAACCCTTCCCTTCCCACAAGACGATAATTTCTCTGTAAATGAGCCTATAATACAAGTCTTAATATATGTATAGGTACCTAATGTCTTAATTTTCTTATTATTAATTGTAAAGAAACTCTATATCAAAAAATTATAATAAATTAATAATATACGTACTATACGTTAATCAAAATGATTTTACTTAAAGCTAAATTAAAAAGTAATTATATAACATGAGTTAAGTTCATATTTTTTCAGGTGTTAACTTTAAACTTAAGAGTGAAGTATAATGTTTATTAAATCTTAAATTATAGCTTTCTAAATGTTGATTTGACTTAACTTAACTAACTAAAAGTAATTTTTGCCCACATCTGCAGAATGGGAGTATAGGAGTATATTTGATAAAAACTTATTATTAATATTAATTATTATAATATACCTACTGTACTTTTAATACTTAATAATATAATTATATTAGGTACCTTAAGGTAGTACGTATAACATATAGCACTTAATGCCACAATGGTAATATAGTTGTACAACTAAACAGCTAAACAGCTTCATATTATGTATGTCATAATTATTACAAAATAGATAAACATTATTGCTATTAATATTTATCGGCCCGGTAGACGGTAATTATCGTGCATGCAACGTTAAAAAAATATCGGAGCACGATACGATATTTTTTACCGTACCGGCGATTTATCGCAGCAATGTGCGCATCTACATTTAATTACATTCGTTTAGTTTTAAACTTTACCGCACAAAGATTATCGGCGCGATTACCGTTCACCGATCCGATAATATCGTACCAATGTGGTTTGCCTCATATAAAACTATGAGCTCAATTTTATCGCTACCGTTACCGTATCGTTACCGTACCGTCTACCGCAGCAATGTGTGCGTACCTTAATAAGTTATTATTTATTATTAATATTATTAATATAGTCAAAAATATGCTAAATTTTGGTGGACATTTTGGGTTATCACTTTTACAGGGCTTGAAACCGATTGAAAAATTTCGGTTTCGATTTTGTACACTAGTTTTTATTTTTTTCGATTTTGGATTAAATTTTTCAACACCGGTATTAGGAAATTTCGGTTTTTGATTTAATATTGGTTTCCAATTCTGTTTTTGATTTTGTTTTCAGTTTCAGTTTTTAAACGGTTTATATCGGTTTCTAAAATCGGTTCCTGGACTATTTACGTTCATTCTTAGTTTATTAATTTTTTTGAATCGCCGGATCGAGTGTTCGAATCGCCCGTTGTGTAAAGTAAACTTTCCAAAATGTTTCGAGGCTTGCATTTTTAACTGATAGAAAAAATAAATTGTAAATTAGAGGGGGCTTAAAAGTTTTTTTGTGACAATGAGTAATAGGAAATTGAGAGAAAAAGCGGACTCAAAAATGTGTGTACCTAGGGCGCCAAAATCGTAAATACCTACTAACTTACGCCTCTGTTTTGAGGGCCGCTGACCAATGTTAATGTAATTTATTGTTTATTCAAAATTAACGGGATATTATATTTCTGTTCCATGATTGTATACACCACGGTTTAAGATAGACTTAAACCATGGTATAAACGCATACAATTAGGTAACAC
>CARXXK010000002.1:90280689-90307701 GCA_949089665.1 Macrosiphum euphorbiae | reverse complement strand
ATACAGTCTCGTAAACAAATGAAAAAAATCGCGTAATGCTCGTCGTCGCTATGCAGTCTTATCGATTAATTCTATAAATATAATAAAACATAAGTAGGGTGAAAAGGCCGCTACTGGTGACCCCCCCCGCTTCACCACCCCCCGCCTATACTGCGCCAGTCTGCGCCACCCCCCGCCTCACCCCCCACCTGTATCGCGCCAGTCTGCGGCACCTCCCCGCCTCACCCCCCACCTGTATCACGCCAGTCTGCGGCACCCCCCCGCCTCACCCCCCAACCATACCTCGGCCACGTTGTCCATGCTTGATAACCCCCCGCTTCACCTCCTACCTATACCTACTTCAAAACCGCCCCCGCTCTCGGGAACGTACGCCACACCACCGCACCCCGCTACCACGCTACACCGCTCCGCTCATTAGACGCTCGCCGCGTGGCGTCCACCCCGTCCGTGGCGTCCACCCCGTCCGCGGCGCGCTCTGTCCGCGGGCTCATCGTCCGCCGTCCGCTCGACCAGTATATATATCACCGACGGGGCTCCATCTAGGCGCTAATCGGACGTACGCGGTTTTTCGAATTCTATCATATTATATTTCAATATTATCCTTATCATATTATATATATACATACATACATACATACATACTTTTACCAGGATACCAAGTCAAATACTAACACGATTTAATTGTTTAATATAATTCGATGTTTATTCAATACAAATATCATATACATACATATTATATAGGTTATTGTGTTATAATGAACATGGGTGGTGGTGGTGCTGTAGGTCACCCGACGACATCATACGATTCAGATTTACATATACGGGCTTGACTATTACCATTATCGCGATTATTACCAACATCATACGGTTCTGATTTACAACGACAACAGTCTCGAATGCCTCTATTATCACTACGTTTGAGATTAAATTCATTTTTTACATTTTCAATAAATTCCATGCCTTTATACAATAATACGAATACACATTTAGGGTTGTGCAGGGCGTGTTGCTGCCACACTTCGTCATTTTCCTCATTGCCCCAACAATAACCCGCAGTAGTGACATTGAACCAAATCCTCGGTCCCGGTATAAGTGAATCCGCTGGCGGCCAGTGAATATTTATCTTGACACGATCGAGCCGGGTGTGAATCGAATGTTTTCAACCTCGATAAAAAGCTTGTATACTGAGGATATTCTGGATCAGAGTTTTCATGTACCAAAAGCACTAGTGATCGACAACCGACGGTACATTGTAATATATTCATTGCAAATGAACCCATTCTAAATAAAAATAGAATTATATTATATTATATTCGTCGATAGTATTATTCATGTACAATGTACTTCGTCATTACAATAATAACGCGAGTATTACATTATGTCCCAGTATTATACATATTATATTGTTTATTTTGTGTGTGTGTGTATATATATAATATATATATATTAAGGTTGAATCACTTGAAGCGTGTTGGTCTTGTGCGACGTGCGACAAGACAAGATGTATTGTATTGTTCACGCTCGAACGTGGGTCTGAGCGCAACCATACAATACCGCAAAATACCCCGCTTGCGGGCGGATACACCTTATTTGGGTGAAAAACACAATAATCTTACACCATTATAATATATTAATATTATGACTATTTAGAGTTTATACAGTAATATACTGTAATGTCATGTATACAGAAACGGAAATTATATTATTCTGTGAATTATTTTTAAAAGGTCTGTCAAGAATACAAGGTTCTAGTGTGAACGAGTAATAAAACCCGTAACACAATAAAAAAATATATAGGTGTTATGCGCTAAATAATTTACTGAAAACATCATATGATACATTGTGGGGCATTTCCCATACCGAGGCTATCATGTTAATTTTTATATGAAATTCCTCTATTTCATCTTCATCTCGTGACAAAAAAGTGTGTTCAAATTTAAGCTGAAGTAAGACTTCAGCCTGCGAATGCGCCATCACCACGTCTCTGACCTCCCTCGGCGTCGATGATGCACCCAAGTACGCCTAAGCATTTATATTTGTTTTAAAATAATATAAAAGAAATAACGATTTTAGTACTTACAACATTTTCCGCTCTTAAAATTTGTCCTGTATCACCTTCGATATCACAATCTACGTACTCGATATAATTGGACCCAAGGAACAGTAGCAGCGCTACTGTCTGTTCCAAATTCCAATATTTGAAATGATACATTATTTTGACCCATAATTCTGTCACCAAAGTATTGCGATTTCCCCAATTTATCAGCGAGTAGTAGGCTAAGTCGAGCTCCATCAAAAGTATCGTGTCCCAAATCCCGTCTTCTCTATTAAAAATAAATAAATAAATAAATAAACATATTTATGAAAACATATTCTAATATGATAAATATAATTACTGATTTTCTTCTTCTTCTCCGTCGGACCCGTTCCCAATTTGCATCAGTTCATTGGGGAAGGGATGGTCGGTGTCTTCATCCTCATCTTCGCGATGAGATTTGCTAAATAATAATAATAATTAATTTTTTAAAAATTAATTATTATTTTATTATGATAATATAATACTAAACATTGTACCTTATTTCCACACGATTGTTCAGGATGGTCGTTAAAAATGAGAAAAACATTAATACAAAATCCATTTTATTAAACACTTCAAAATAAACTGTGTAAGTCGGAAAGGAAATTGATGTTAATATAGAAGACGGATGGTGAGTAGAAGATGCCGCGGAACAGACTGAATTAGTTTTAAGGTCCAGTGCGTATGCCGATTGTATACAGCATTCATTCTAGGGGTGTACGAGGGGTTTATACATATATATATATATATATATATTTAGGTCTAGATGGATAGTAGTTTCACAGAATAACGTTGTAAACAGCTAGTATACATTATATTATAATGTGTAGAACATGTTTCCTCGTAATAGGACAGCGTGGCCGCGGCTTTTCCTACGGTCAGTGAAAAGAATGCCGAGGTTGAAAATCTGAACGCTGTTATCAGTATTTCTAATACAACTACATTGAGGGTATACAATTTTAGCTAAATCCCCTATTATGCTTGAAGACAAATATATGTGGAGTATATTATTTTATATTATAATATTATAATATGGTGTAGTAATATATTGCTTCTCTCTCTCTCTCTCTCTCTCTGTTTCTCTCTCACTCAACAAACAAAGAATATACAGGGTTGCGTGGTGTAGGTATCACAGGTCTAATAATACCGAGGTATTGATGGGGTGTGAGGTGGTGAGACGGAGAATTGTGAACGTTCACATACATGACAAACGTCGTGCATGCGGGTTGGGGTGGTAGGATATATCAACCGCTGATCTCCGGATTGAATTAGAAGCAGTCGAAGCGTTCCCAGCTTCAGCTTCTGCATATTGCTTAATATTACATGGCCAAATTATAACTTATAATCCATTTAATGGTGAAGTAAGAACCTTGTAAATACTCATTGTAAACTTTGTAAATACTTATTGTAAACCTTAATATTATTTTAATAAATGAAAATACTTTCTTTAAAAGTTATGTCAGTTACGTATTTAACCAATACAAATTTATTTCTTTATAAGTACAATATGAATAATATGCAAAAATATTTTTAAATAAATAAGTATTGCGTAAAGGCATCGGGGAGATTTGAACTCCCGATCTCCGTCTTACATTCCGGTGCTTTAACCAACTAAGCCACGGTGCCTGTTTACCGAAGATGAGTATAATATATGCCATGTACAGTACCTAATATGGTGTGAGTTTAGGCGTATATTTTCATGTAGGTATCACATATTATTATGTGCATGTATCACATTACGTACACACGTGGAATATGTTAAAAATGATTTAATAATTAATAATAATAATAAAGGCGAGTTTGGGTAATTATAATATAGACTAGTGGATATGGTTAAAGTGAAAAGTGGGGATGCATAAGCATATTTGTGTTTAATTCAAATTTAATAAAATAAATGTTGTATTATTTCTAACATGAAATGTACTGTATCGACGGTAAAGTCAAAATATGATAGTTTTATTTTTGCATTTAGTGATTTTTGTAATAAACCGCATAAAGTACCCATCTACTGAAATGAGGGATATTGTTAATAGCTCTTAATTTTCCGATATTATAACTTATATATATGTTACCGGAAATGTTGACATTTAGGAAATGATGACAATTCCTAGTAAATGTTGACAATTCCTAAAATCGGAAGGAAATTATATCATCGCCTAGTATATGTTATCATTTCCTAACGATAGTAGGCAAAGATGCCACATTTTTGTCATCACGTTTAGCATCTATAATTAATGAAATTGCTTTATTAAATTAATTTTGCATTTTATTTAAATCCATTTTTAAGGTTTTAAAAAAATAAATACGTACTGCACTACAAATAACCTACTACTAAACGGATCGTGTTGAATGTACAGGTTATATATTAAACAGATGAATACTGCGATATGCGATATCCGTGACATTTTTCAATCAACCATTTTATCGATATCAGTCATTTCCCCACCTGATATTTTTAGATCTCGGAAAATATTGACAGTTGACACCAAACTTACTATTTTATGCCAGGGACACACATGCGTGTTTAAAATCGGTTATCACAATCGACATAAACCCGTGTTTAATATAATTTCATGTCTCCGCACAGATATATAAAATAATTTTACCCTAGTGTCTCCGTTTCTCATTCAATTTGGGTCAGACAGCATTATTAGTTCGATAGTGTCTTCTATATAGAGTGTAAAGAACTATAATATAAAGTTGTATTTAATTAATTTATAATAATTATAATTTGTATCGAAACAATATTTATCAATTTCAAAGTAAAATATACATTTTTAATAGGTATCATTTTTAAAAATAAATAAATTAATAAATGTCATTTTATGCATTTTTTTAAATATATTTTTAGATCATCATATTCCGGGCCCTAGTGATAACATTGCCTAATAAACTACGGAAATGATAACAATTCCTAGGCGGTGATAAAATTGCCTTCCGCTTTTAGGAATTGTCATCATTTCCTAAATTGTCAACATTTCCGGTAACATATACAATGATATATAGCGGAGACGATATGCCTGTGTGTGTGTATACACACGGTAAAATACAAATATTATACAAGTGATATGACTGTTGTAAGTATGCGCTGATAAAATATAATATGTGTAATGTGTCGGTCACTTGAGTGATATATAAGTTGCATGCGTTTTCACATAATATACGTTTTGCTCGAGTCAGATGGGGTTTCGTTGGTGGTGAGGGTGACTGGTAACGCTTGTGTGTTTTTTCCCATGCACATGCATGAGTTATAATATGAATATGTCGGTAGTGATATGTAAGTTGTTGTATTATTTAATTTTAATAGCATCAGGTAGTGAGTTATGATTTATGAAGACTAAGATTATATTACCTTTCATAAAAATACTTACGCATCAAGTGTTATTCATAGTATTTTACTTGATTGGTATGATGGTATGAAACCCTACTATAAAATAAGAAAATAATACGAAAGAGTGTATACATTTGAACTAGTTTCAAAATTCGTAAGATTTTGGTTGAAAAACGGGTCCTTTTTTGTGTTGAAAAAACCGAAATGATTGATTTTAGTTGTCAATGTATATTTATTTTTTTAGTAAAAATGTTTATATATAACCCATAATAGATAAGGGTTTATCGTTGCAGTGTAGTAGACTTGAGTACACATATTTACAGTGATCTGTTTATATTTATTTATTTATATATTATTTATACACGTTTATAAATGACGTATATTTCTTCAAACGAATTAGGTAGGTATCTTATGCAATGTTTGTATTTTGTAGCATGGTACGAAAACCGGTGTTTGAAGTTTTTGATTGCACGTGTTGCATAGAGCTTGACGATATTTACCTGAGAGATGGCAATGGTCAGCTGTCTTACGATGCTGTATTTCTGTGGGTGATGTGAACTTGATTCGACAGAGGTTGCACTGTGTAGCTGCTTCATGAGTCTGAACATCATCCGCAGACATTTTTATCGGAATATAAGTCTTCAATAATTTCTCAATCTTTAATGCTATTTCAGTTACGGTTTCAACAAACAAATTTTTTCCAATTTATTCAGCGGTATTGAATACAACGATGATGCTCTATGTCCGTCGTCCGCGTGAAAATCTACGTCCACGACATACGTACATTGATTGACCGTTATAATGATCGTCGATTGAACACATTGGTGCGATAACGATTTGTGAATACTCTTCGTTGGTGTTGTCGTCGTCGTCGTCGTTGTTGTTGTTCGAACGACGACGCGTCATGCCGCTGCGAAATCTTGTCACCATAGTTAATAATAATATGAAATACTTTAAAAATATACTATTATAAAAAATATAAACAGTTTTATTTTTTTCACTATTGACTTTATTAAACTGTTGGTACAAGTGTTTTGTCAGATCAATGTGTGTTTCATATACTTGTTTACAGTTAATATTTAGCAAATCAACTGTTTCGTCGCGCCATGGTAAAAATAGCATAACATTTTCTCTGTAAAAGTCTTGTTCATTTTTATCCACATTAAACAGTACATACCGTATAATTTTTCTGATTTTACGTTTATGTATACATTTGTTCGGTTTTCCGATTAGCGTGGAGTCAATCGAATAAGCGGTTTCTTCTTCAATATCAGTGTCCAACTCTGAATATTGTTCTTTGCAGGTTTTTTTACCACTAATTTCATAATTGGCTCCAAATTCAGCCAAAGTTATATCTTCAAGACTATAAGGTCTTGACGAATAGTATTCAATGAGGCCATCATAGAAAGTATCATCATATTGTGGATCCATTTCTTCTCTTACTGCTAATGGCTTCAACATTCTAGTTCTTTTATCCGGATGGCTGGTGTTTATAAATGTATACCCAGTTGACGTATTGCTTTGCTTCATACCTAAGCAAGTGTACACTGCTTCCAGTGCAGACATTTCCTGAGTTCCCGAAAACATGGAAGCTATCCTTTTCAGTTATTCTTTGACATATATATCAGTGGACTTGAGATTCTCGACAATGTTCCTCATTACCTTTGATATTCCACGTTGACTATTTTCCAATAAATCGTACTCTATTACATATCTGACACAAGAGTAAACATCCAATATAAACTGTAGGTCCATATTAGATTGTCACAGCGAAAATAATTCCTCATTGAATCCAGAAATCATTCTTTGTTTTATGGATCGTTTTAGAAAAACTGTCGGCCGTTTGATAACAGTTCGAAAATGGATTTATATTCATTAACATCTGATATCATCAGTTCCTTCGCTTTCGAGATCCGAACTATTTTCCATACTCTTGGTGGTTTCTGTGACATGAGCCAACCAAACTCTGTCTATTTCAGCACCTTGATACAGAGGTTTTTTAATCAAATCTTGCAATGCTGCTACTACTAACGACGGTCTAACATTTTGATAAAGATAATGTTGTTTAAAACATGATTTTCTTTTCAATTTAACTTTTATCATTTTAACCGCTGCTAAATTGTCGGCACGTCTGGGCAAAATAGATGTAGTCTTAGTGAGATCTATCTGAACATTGATAACGTTGCCTTTGATTTTTAGCTGTCCGTCACTGCGGAGACATTTGAATATTTTCATAAATGGTAATCTACGTGAAACCATCTGCTTTTCAAATTGATTTAGTTAAGTAACTGAAGGTGGAACACTGTTCAACTCAAAACCATTTCATATGTACAATGGAAGAATTTTTGATTTCTTCATATGCGGATGACAACTTGTGCATACCTGTACACTACTCTTGACATCACTTGGAATTTACATTCCTAATCGCCTGAGAAGATCGGAGTTGCACTTATTGACACTACATGGGAAACGTAATCGATGGCACGAATAACATTTTTCTGATAAACCTTTTTCAAAATATATTCAGAAAATAAAACATCTTCCCTCTGACATGTTTCATTTAATTTCTGCCGTTCTCTTCTTTTATATGATGTAGAATTTGGTGTTTTTCTTTTACTAGATATATTTTGCAGAAGACTACTATCAGATGGTATTCTTCTCTTCTTCATGTTTTGAGAGTATTTTATTTTATATGTATTTTTGAAAACTGAATTTTTCAGTCTTTTTGATCTGTTTATTTCACTGGAAATCTGGTTTTTAACTTAATTTGTTTGTTTGTCCATGTTTAAACGACTGGTGATCTGGTTTTTAAGTTTATTCGCCAGATCTTGCAATCGTTTGTCCATATTTTTCCGACAAGTGATCTGGTGTTTTTTTCTATTCACAGGGTCTTGCAATCGTTTCACCATGGTTTGACGACTGGTAATCTGGTTTTTAACTTTATTCGGTGGATCTTGCAGTCGTACGTCTATGTTTTTACGACTGGTGATCTCGTTTTTTAATTTATTCACCAGATTAAATCACATTGAGGTAAATTACCAACCAGTTTTTCAAAACTAGGAGCCATAAATCTACAAGTATCCACGAATTGAATTTGAAATCGATTTGTAATATATTTTGTAAATAAATACATTTTTCTTCTGAGTTTGGTATTACGAGAGGTTATGAAAAAAACATGGTACAAAATTAGGTTTTACCATTTATAAATTACATTTACTGCATGTAGTTCCTCTGTATTTTCCAGTTAAATGGTTGTGGTCTCTTACAGGTAAATTGTTGCTCTTAAATTTACCTTTACACAGCGGACACGTCTCTCGATCAGTGATATCGCGGTGTAATCTATTTTCATTTTCGTTCATTATAAGCCCTATGTTTGTGTTTAACAGCTTTTCTATTTTGAAACCTACTTGTACAATTTCTTGCAAAAACTTTTTTGCAACGTCACCTTTGCTAAAACTTGAATCACCTTTGCACACGACGGGGCCCGTCTCAATATCATATTTTTCTAACAATTCTTTAGGTATATCATCACTCGGTTTAACATAATAGCAATAACTCATGACATCATGATGGTGAATAATACGAGTGTTTGATTCATTATCGCTATTATTTTCTTTTTGCAATAATGATTCAAAATCTGTTGTATTAAACCTGGCTGGTTACGGCTTTTGAACGTTGATTTGTTTATAAGTTTCTGTAATCGCCTGTCAGTCACTACGATTTCCATTTTTAATCTATGCCTCATCGATTCAAGGGTTTTCCCTGTAAAGTAATAAATTAAGTTTTTAAAAGTTCAAAACAAAAATCAAAAGTTAAAAGTAACATACCAAATACAGCGTTAATCATGAGCTTAAAAAAATGACTCTCAAAATCATTTTTCGAGTTCTTCCTCAAATTCGTATTCAATAATATATATTCAGCTAACCACCCTGACTGATTGAATTGAATAACTCTATGCACCTAAAGTAATAATAATAATAATAATATGAAATTCATTAAAAATATAATATTATAAAAAATATAAATAGTTTTACTTTTTCGACTATTTATCCGTTTTTAATAGCCTGCTGAAGGTTTCTGTAATGAACAATGTAGTTTTTTTTTTACTCTAGGGTTGCCATCAGTTTTGGAACCTTTGAGCTGAGGGGAGTGGCGTTTTGAGGGAGAAACGGAAAGTCGTTATGCCGATCGTGCACTTCTTTAGGATATGATATATCCACCTCATAAATACGTCCTATAGGTGAAGTGTCGTCTAAATCATTTAATCCTGCAAGCGTAGGTGGTTAAATGGGTTAACATTTAAATCCGTCAGTGGGCATGTATTGACTCATCGCGTAACCATAGAGATTATTACCTATGAATATTTTATATTGATAAGGTAGGAAAATATTTTTTTTTTTATTATATTTATTCTTACAATCCTGATACACCAACCACGATTTTTCTTTCTCAGCATCATAATCTGGAACTTTCTCATGGTTTGCCGTCGCATACCGCTTGCTTGCCTGTACCAGTCCTCCACAAATACCTATAAAATAAAAATAATAATAAAAAACCTTTTAAACTTTTTAAACTTAAAAACTTTTTTTTTACCTTTTTCGAACATTAACAGCATCTCGTAATCTGATAAAAGCTGTAATCTAATTTTTGTCTTTTTCAACATACAATGAAAAGACATTCCTGGAGCAGTATAATAAAAAGCGGGATCGATGGCATAAGCTTTCATACATACATCTCGAAAGTTTTCAAATATGTCAGCAAGCAAAAGCACGTCAATTTTTAAGTATAAATCAGAATATTCTCCTAATGTTTTACACGCAAAGTGCTCCCAAACCACCACAGCGTGATCATACTCCTCGTCTTTAATCACTTTTTCTTTAAGTGTACTATAAAATTCGTCTTTCCCTTTTAAACTCTCCTCATCTAATTTCCCCCAACTATCCGTATACTTGTAAGGGGGTATCCCTTACGAGTAACGAGTGACATATCTCCGGCAACAAAATGTTTGCCTGTCTCGCGGAATTTGTCAAGGCCTGGGGTTATAAGATTTTCAGCAAGACTTTCCAAGCTCGACGCCATAAACCTCATCGTATCAATAAACCGTATAGTGAAAGTACTACTTAAATATTTTGAAAAAGAAATAAATTTCTCTTCAGTATTCGGGATGACATTAATAGACTTGGTATCGTAAGCTAGTTCAGAAATTATAATATTAGAGTCATAGTTACTTAAATTGTGTAAGTAACACGGTACAAATTTCGGCTGTTGTAATATAAGATTGCATTTAGAACAAAGCGTCTGTCTAAATTTACCTGTTAGATGGTCGTGGTCTCTAACTTTATCACCTCTGCTGTACGATTACATAAATTACATATTTTACACTCTTGGTGTGTTTTTTCTTCTTCATCGCTCATAATGAATGTTATATTAGTTTTCAGTAACTTTTCTATCCACCTACCTACATCTACGATTGCGTCTACAAAATGTTTGGCTACCTCCTCACAGTCTACATTTCCTCGGTAAATAACCGGTGTTGTCGTAATCATATATTTATCTAAAAGTTCTTTGATACGTTATCAGCCGCCTTAATCACGAATCCGTAGCTCATAGCTTTATGTCTATGCATGACCGTTGTATTACCCCCTCCCCCCTACTCTCATCGGTCTTCACTAACAGCGCTTCGAAGTCAGCATATATTACAATAGGATGTCGAAACGTATTTTCCCATGACTTAAATTTGATTTGATCTTCGGGTTTAGGCATTACAGGTAAAATTGCGTTATGGGACCCACAAATTATCATATGCTCGTCAAGCCCCGCTTGACCATTTTTTCTATGTTTAAGCTCTCTATTGTCAAAAGAAGTAAAACATCGCTTACAAAACACGTGACTCGCTACATGCCCCGTTGATTGAGAACGAATAAGCCTAGAAAAATTGCTTATATAAATATAATGTATTTTTTCCTCCTTCGTAATGTAGAGTAAATCAATATTTTCTTCTTTCTCCTTGTCGACGACTTTCAGCGGAAAAACAATATACGACATAGTTTTTAATAGGGGGTTTAATTTTTCTCTAGTCCATAAACATTAATACTAACAGAAGGATTCTTCCGTTCAAAAATTTTGACTTCACTCAACGGCGTAGGGAACGATAAACCTGAGAAGTCATATTTTTCAGAATGTTGGTGGTAATTATTTCCGATACGACACCTGTTTCTACCAGTGACATGTTTTGCCAGAACACTCCATTTGAAACAGTGTCGATCTTTATTCTGTGGATTTATCGTCCCCCGTTTTCTCTGAATTTCACCTGGTAAAGAAATATAAGTCTCACCATTTCTCTCCATAACCTGATCTCTCTCCCCCTCTTCGCTTTCAATATTTTCGTCACCTGCACCTCTACCGTTATTTTCATTATCGTTGTTTTGTATACACCCAGGGAGATTAGAATAACCTGCACCAAGCATAGGTGTATACCTATAAACTGTTAGTATGATGCCATCTATGTTTTGTAATGTAAACCATGAAACGTACGAGAAACATACGTGAAACGTATGTCTCTTCCTCCTCTAATAGTTTTCCGTACTCCTGATCAATTTTTTCGCATAAATCCGAATCTAAGAAAATCGCCCTAGCCGGAAATGCAGGACGAGTTTTCAATGTTGATTCGGTGATACGTAGCCTCCAGTTTCAAATTAAATTTAATAGGACTTTTTCGAACAAAAGATTTTAATAATTTTTTTAAATCTAATTTAATTGATGCGAGAAAAGTAATATAATCTCGAATATTTAATACATTTTTTGCGAAATAATTTACTACGATCCTATTATGCGAAGAACTTATCTCAACGAACCCTGCCTCCTGAACTACCTGCATTCGTATTTTTTTTGAATTTTTCGTGGTTTTCGTATTTTCTACGTGTATACACGCTTTCCCCTATTTTTAGTAGTATAATAATCTAAAATAATTTTAAAAATCAGAAAAAAAACCTAATACCACCCTTTCATAATATTAAAAAAAAATCTTACCTGTCTCATCGCATAGCCCCGCATCCTCAACATATTTCATCGTTTCCACACATATTTCGTCGCTAGCTTCATCATCAAGCCATTGCTCATTTTCGCGTACTGGGAGAATAGCTGATTCCGCATGACTTGACTACTGTTAGATGGACCAGCTGGAGTGTCTGGTACAAGTATTTGCAGAGCAAGCTCTATGTAATATCTATACGGAATTATTCGACTGAGGGTCATTGGTTCTGGTTGAATGACAGATACACTGTGGTGTGGAGGAACAACTACCTCATTATGTTGTACTGTAGGTATACGAGCAATACCTTAAGAAAAAAAATTAATAAAGAAACTAAATAAATTAACTTCAAAAAAAATTATAATAGGTATATCAAATGTTCTGTACATACCATGTTTGATCTTCATATGGCGCGCCAAGTTAGACTTGTAGGAAAATGCTAAAATGCAAGATGGACAAGAAAGGCGGACTGCATTATGCGTTTTCTCGTGTCTAACCAAATTATACTTTCGGCTGAATACCGCAGGACACTTACCACAGTTAAACATAATATTATATTCGTTAAAAGAAAAAAAGTGAGAAAAATATATCAAGAATATACTTGATAAAATAAAAATCTAAAGGTCGTAATCACGAAATATGTGTTCACCGGGCAAAAGACTGGATACACACCGACCGATCATCAGCGCTTGACGGATCAGGGTACCGAGCGGCCGTTGATGTCTGGAATTTTTGGAGGTGGTAAAATGTTAAGCCATGTATTACCAAAATATTATTTAGACTTTGGCTATCATAAAACTGTGATTCGAGTAATGTACTCAATTATTTTGATCAACATTTTCTTTAGAAAAAATAGTTGTTATGTTACTAAAGCTAACTACGTGTGTGGTCACCAACAATAGTGGTTTATTTTCAACCCTGCTATAACAATGACTCTATCCTACGATACGAATCGACATGCTTACAATAGATTTTCTTCCCATTGACTCTCTAGATATTTCTTCGTCGGTTACTCGAAAAAGCCATATAAAATTAGTTGCTAACATACCAAGAAATACAATCATCTGTTACTCCAAAATTACTACTAACATAGCCAGCTAACAAAATATTAATATAGTTTGGAAATATGAATTATAGAATGCGTGGTTTTAAAATAAAAATATATACATATATTTTGAAAATAATAAATAATTCAGTCATTACTCCCCCCCTTCATATAAATCCATTCACCGGTTCAGCTCTTCATCTTCTTCATATGCTTCCATATGACAGATCATCTCATCATTTCCGTCATATCTCCAATCCATTTCTGGTGATTGCCCTCCAGAATGCCGCGACGTGTTCAAAATTTCCCCGACAATTAACAAGTTATATTCCGGGTTTACCATGGGCTGAGAAACTAAGTCCGGGAAGAGATCGTTTCTCACCCTCAGTGCGTAGGCCCTCGGAGTTGTTGGCGGGAACATATCGGGCGAAGATTCCTCCAGAAAAACAGGTTGAACCGGTGACAAAGATCGTACCCTATTCTCCCTCTGTGATAGTCGAGATGGAGATGGACTTGCAGAGGGTAGAAAAGGAGAAAAAACTCTATGCCAGTCACGATTTTCCACCTGCGTGTTCTGGTCAGTGGAGTAACCACTATCTCCGGATTGAGTCTAAATAATAATAAACAATTTATTGTATATTTTATTTAAAAAAATAATAAACTTACCATCTCACCATACATGAAAATGTCATGCACGTTGGCTTCAATGACAACTGGAGACTGGTGATCTGTATTTTGACTACCTTCCATAGGTATTCCCTCCAGACGTCGATTAAACTCATCTCCTTCATACATCGGAGTACTCGGCGAAGAATTATTAGACATCTAAAAGTCGAATAAATCTTATCTTATATAATATATCTATTTAATATATCTTATGAATAATATAAAACAAAATACTCACATTTTTTCCGGTAATGATTATCACAAACGAAATATAAAAAAAAAATAATAATAATTAATACCTACTATGGTAAATAAAAATCTCGTATAAAAAAACTGTAAACGTGAAATGTGTGTACACCGGACTAAAGACTAGATACACACTGAGCGCTCATAGCCACATGAGGTAAGGTACCGACCGTCCCTCGATTTCAAACATTTTTATAGTGAAGGAGGGAGAGAAACATTTGATTTAAACATTTACTTTGATAGAATTATGGTTTTTTCAAATATTTTCAAATATTTTGAGAAACATTATGCTAGGTAAAAATAAATATTTTGTGAGTAAAGATAGTGAGCATATAGTTTTTCTGAAATAATATAAAGTGATGTATGGTAATAAAGAAAATATTATTTATTAGTAAATTAATTTTTAATAAATATTTACACCTGGGTTCTTATTCTGTGAAGAATGAAACGAGAAGTGTCGAAGTCGAAATCTAAGTAGGTAAGAATGGTTAGGACATTTAACGTCCAATCCATTTCTAATTTTTCCCTAATGCGTTCGGAATCAAAAATCGCAATTCTCCTGAGTCCATATAGTAACTGCATAATGATATAGTACTGGGTATGCCTCCTGATCGTTATAGATGAGCGCAATAACACACGAAACGATAGTTGAATCTATAATAAATTATCTGATATTAGTAAATCTAATCATATTATCTACAATATTTGAATATTCGTATGTTTAAATTTACTATAACCTCATCTTCAGGAATCGTTCGATCATAGTGACTTTCACGCATCAATATACACAAAACTCTCAATTCTACATTACACCGTAGAGAAACCGATCTCGCATGTGCTGACCATATCCTCTTCTTCTCACCTGAATTATTTATAAGTGAATATTCTTGATGCAACCGTCTTAAATAAATAATAGTGTCAGGGTTAGCTCCCCGAACGACTGGCGACTCAATTATCTCACTGAATAAAAAAATATATATATATAAATATATGGAAAAATAATGAAAAATTACTAACACTTACGCATTTTGTAAAATTCGTCTGTTAGGCGAGATGACGACTACACGACACATAATTATTTTATAAAATATAAAAATATAAAAAAATTTTAAATAAACAAAACTATTAAAAAGGACTAAATAACACAAATGTACGGTTCAACGTTAAAAACACGACTAGTCTAACATCTGGGTTTCTAAGATATTTCATGAATACAATACGCTCGATGAAACCTTAAAAGAAATGTCGACTTACCCAGAATTGTATGTTACATTTTTATAAATATGTAATTATTTAGACGTATCATTCCTGTATAAAATATACAAATGGGTAACATGTGTAGTCTCAACCCTTGTTGAAGAATGTTGTTGTTAACAATATTTAGGCTATGTCGGACCCACACAAGACGTTTCATTCCTGTATAAAATATACAAAGGGGTGAGATGTTCAGTCTCGACCCTTGTTGAAGAATGTTATTGTTAACAATAGATAGGGTAAGTCGGAACACGCACGTCGTTGCCTTTATATTCCTGAAGATTGTGATTGTATAAGTATATTATTCTTAAATGTGTTACAAATACAAACATGTAGCATAAGACCTTGATACATGAATGTATCAACCAGTTATTACATTGAGATGTGTACAATAATATTCATACAGCTATATACATTAAGAATCATATCAACAATATATCAGGTGTGTGGCCTAGTCTCTAGGCCCTAGTGGTTTAAAGCGTCAGTGGTATAGCTCGGGGGTCGAGAGATCGAATCTCACCAATTTATTTTTCAATATTTATTTAATGGAAAAAGATATTACAATAATATGCACGATAATATTGTATGTGTACAATAATATGGTATCATATGACTGTTAGATAAGAGACTGATAACTCTATGTTGTACGCATGCGCTATACGATGACGAGCAAAGATGAGCAAGGACGGGGTGGGATATCTTTAATCGTGTTTTAAATATTAAATGAATTTTTATAATTATATTATATTATAATTATTATATATTACAATTATTATTCCTGATTTTGGATTAAGTTTGTTAGTAAAAAGTATATTTATTTAATTAAACATTTTAACTGTTACCTATTAACTAATATTATGTCTCGAAATATATCTTTTGTTAAGCACGCAAATGCAAACCCACATAGTAAAATGACGATTTCAAAAAATACAGATTTTGTAACAAGAAACTGTATTGAGGAAGTAATTGTTAAAAACAATATCATTCCAGAGCCCAAAAAAAGTCTGTGTGCCGATCTCTTTTTGAAGATATAGGCAATAATGATGAAACAGTTGTAGATCATCAGTCTGAAGAAACGTCTGAAGGCTTCATAAGTGTGTGGAATGATACATCTATTAAACTTTTAATTGAGCTCAGAAGAGACAAAGATAAATATTTTGCATCAGCCAGGAACAAAAATAGATTGTGGGAAGACATCTCTTCAGAAATGAAAAAAAAAAATTATTGCTTTAATGCTAACGTCTGTAGCAATAAGTGGCGTGGATTGAAATTTCAATTTAACAAAGCACACGATAATGCATCAAAAAAAGTTACTGGTAAAGGCTGTCACACATGGAAGTATTATAATATATTGAATGAGTTCTTAGGATCTACATCAAATGTTTCTCCATCAAAAGGTAACTATTATTTCATATGTTAGCCCGTCAGTGGTCGCGATGTGAGCGCGGCTCTCACCTCGTTAGTATTTTGAGAGCCACTTATTTATTTATTACTTGATTTATCTGATACTCTTTATACCTTCAATCGACACATGTTTAAATATACTTTTGCAAATATAATAGTTTTATAAATAATTCTTGATTAGATATCAACATGCAATATTGTTAATATCCATAAATTGAGTGTTGCACTCACTCAATAGATCCACCTAATACTTTTTCGTAAACTCAGACCAATTTTTAAGGAGCACATAATATTCATGTGCGTACTGTATAACAATCAGCAAAATATTCCAGACCACTAGGGCCAAGTAGAATGATAATGATTATATTATGTATAAAAAAATATAAATTAATTTTTAGTGGTTAAAAATGTATAACTAAGAAAAATTGTAACAACATTTTTTGTAAAAGATTAAAATATAAATAATTTGTAGTTGGTTTCAATATTTTATGTTCATTATATAATAAATAATGATACAAAAACAATGAGGCTCACTCAATACCAATGGCGGGACTTTGCATAGCGATACCAACGACGGGTTAAATGTAGGAATGTACCTACTTATAGATATTTAATATTTTTAGAATGTTTGTCTTCTACATCATTTGGTTCACCAGTGTCAAATACTGCAACATGTTCCAAAAGAAAATTGCCTATTGGTTCACCAGGGTCAAGTACTAAAAAATGTCCCAAAATAAAATCGCCCAAGGTCTCAGAGAGTGGTCGTGGGAAACAAAAGATGTTAAGACTTATGGAGGAAAGGTTTGTAATTAAAAATTTTTATTTATTTGAATAGACCTTTTTTTTCATGTTTCCAATGTTGAATATTACATACATTTATTATGTAGATTTAATTTGTTCTGTTTTCATACTGACTATAGGTACTCTATTCAGAATAAGTTTGAACCGATTGCTCGACCAAAACACGTTTTTTAGGCGCATTCCCACCACAATCCGGTCATCGGTGAGAGCTTTAACACAGGTGCCTGACGATGACTGTCTGTCAATCACAGATCGCATTGGGGGGGGGGGGGTTTGACGGCTCAGTCTGCTTACGCAACGCGGTTCAAACTTATCCTGAATAGAGTTTAGTGACTTGTTAGATACAAACTAAACTAAACTGTGGACGAGTGTACGGATCCTCACTGTAGTGGCCCATATTTACATGGTATTTGTTAATCAAATTAAAACATTGTTTTTTAAATGAGAGAGAGAAAGTGCAGGGTTTTGTACAATGTTCATATTTTTAGTTGGCTTATAGTAGAGCATTAATCTACTCATTAGATGACATAGAAATCCATTTCATGGTACTGTGGTTAAATATGTGAAGTCTTATCTAGCATATTTTTGCATAATTGACATGTTCATGGATTTTTCTAATTTATTTGGTATATTTCAATGCATATATTGCCAGATTTTATAAATTAATTTTAATTTAATTTTCAGGGCAACCAGAGATGAAAAGAAAATACTTTTTCATGAAAACCTTATAAATAAACTAACCGAGGCAAATGAAATAGAAAAAAAAAAGGTTGAGTTGTTAGAGAAGCTTTTACTTAAAAATAATTATTAAACTATCAGGGCTGATATATAAATATATTTATGTATTTTCAAAGACTGAAAACTGCAATTTTATTACAATTATTTTTCATTTTAAGTCATTACACTCATTACTTTTGTTATGAATATTTTATTTTGTTTTTAATCTACTGTTATATTTATTTAAATTGTAATCATTTTATAGACTATTAAAATATCAGAGCTGATTTATGTATGTATTTTCAAAGACTGAAAACTGCAATTTTATTACAATTATTTTTAATTTTAAGTCATTACACTTATTTCTTTTGTTATGAATATTTTATTTTGTTTTTAATCTACTGTTATATTTATTTAAATTGTAATCATTTTATAAACTATTAAAATATCAAAGCTGATTTATGTATGTATTTTCAAAGACTGAAAACTGCAATTTTATTACAATTATTTTTAATTTTAAGTCATTACACTTATTACTTTTGTTATGAATATTTTATTTTGTTTTTAATCTACTGTTATATTTATTTAAATTGTAATCATTTTATAAACTATTAAAATATCAAAGCTGATTTATGTATGTATTTTCAAAGACTGAAAACTGCAATTTTATTACAATTATTTTTAATTTTAAGTCATTACACTTGTAGCGAGCTGTGACTATTTAGCCATATGGGTTAAACACATTTAATGCATACGTAATCATATAATATTTGCACCGCGTATATATAAATATTATACTCGAGCGCTTCTTCGAATAGTAATAATATAATATCAATAATAGTAATATCGAGCGCGTGACCATGAGCGGTGATAATCCTAAAATAATATAATTAGATTTGTGCTGTTATTAATTATTTATTAATTATTGTTGAATAACACCACAAATGTGCTATATAGATATATGTGGACTTCCGGCGCGTGCAAGCGTGTGAAAATCACAATAGGCTTAACCGCAAGACCATGTATGGTCTTAGAAAGTATGGAAGTGGCAAGGGACAGAGATCCATCGAGGAGAGCTGATGGACAAGCGTCCATCAGACGAACAACCAACCTCAACTTCGACAGTCGCACCACTAAATACTCATAGTCACAACTCGCTTTTAGTTTATTATTTGGACTTAGGATAAATTCCATATAACTGTTTTATATAATAAATACAATAAATACAATCAAAAGAGGTTATTGTTCAATTATTGCTTCCACATCAACAAGTAACGCTGTAGGGCACGTTACACACTTATTACTATTGTTATGAATATTTTATTTTGTTTTTAATCTACTATTATGTTTATTTAAATTGTAATCATTTTATAAACTATTAAAATATCAGAGCTGATTTATTTATGTATTTTCAAAGACTGAAAACTGCAATTTTATTACAATTATTTTTCATTTTAAGTCATTACACTTATTACTTTTGTTATGAATATTTTATTTTGTTTTTAATCTACTATTATATTTATTTAAATTGTAATCATTTTATACACTATTAAAATATCAGAGCTGATTTATGTATGTATTTTCAAAGACTGAAAACTGCAATTTTATTACAATTATTTTTAATTTTAAGTCATTACACTTATTACTTTTGTTATGAATATTTTATTTTGTTTTTAATCTACTGTTATATTTATTTAAATTGTAATCATTTTATAAACTATTAAACTTATTTAACCATGTGAGCTGATTTGTTTGTTTATATAAATAAATTGAATTTTAATGAGAGGAAGAGTCAATCAAAGCATGGTTCAACGTAATACTTATAAAAGACATACAATTATTTTGTATTAAAATTTATCATAAAAATAAAACAAGTGTTGATGTTTAAATTGAATTTTATTTATATATTTCTAGATAATTCATTACAAATTTCATCTCTTTTATTAGTTGCGTTTAGATTTATTTCAGAAATATTAAAATTGGATTCTTGATTTTGAGAAGTATAATCTGTACAGTCAATTTGATCATTTTGGTCCATACATATGTTGTGCAAACAGCATGCGGCTGAAATAAAAGCACCACAAAAATCTTTGTTGTAAACTTCAAGGTACCTACAAAATGTAAAAATTAATTAGAAACATGGGTATATAATAAAATAATTGAAATCATTTGTATAACCAAACATATTATATTATTATTAACATATTATCAAATAATCTCCATAAATAAATATTATCCGCCATATACATTACAGTGTTAAGTATATTTCATTTATACATTTTTTATTTTTACAAGTAAATTAGTTAAGTATTTGTTTTGTTTTTCTCCATAGACTACCATCTTTAGGAGTAAGCTTCATTAAGTGATTTTGCCAAACATATTTTGCCTTAAGTTTAGCAAGCATTTTTTTCAGGGAATTAGCCAAGTCATTGTAAATTAGTTTATGGGAAGGGAGCCAAGTGCGTTGGAAGAGAGCTATTGCTCTCCGTTTTTCAACTATTTCGTTATGTATTTACACAGGTAATGGATCTGATGAGGGAGGTGCTGGAATACTATTTGTAGCTGACCAGGTTGCAGTTTGTATAACATTGGTAAGATTGTGGATCTCTAAATCTATGTAGTCGGTTGCACTGGTTGCAGTACTCGAATTGGGGAGGTGGTGAGCAGGGGGACGGAGCTCCCCTACTATTTTAATTTTTTTTTTGCGTACCCCTACTATTATTTTTAATAATAGTAGGGTACGGTAAAAACTAATGTCCAAAATAATTTTTATTAAAATGTAGATTTCAATTGATGTAAATTATATAACGAGTTCTACTATTTTTCATATCAAATATTGAATAAAGAGGTATATTATCACAGAATAGTGTTATTCTGTGATATTAATATACATTTTTTTCTACTGTAACATTGTAAGGTATAGAGATTGCTATCAAAATATATTATACCTCTTTGAAATTCAAAATGTGTTGCTGAAAAGTGGTATTCAAAATGTATGTGAGGGAGGAAATGGGGGGGTGAAGCCCTCCACGGGTCTGTGTTGAATAATTGCGCCCTTGGAAGTTAGAACACAGTTTTTAAATCATTGCAGTTTTTTTTAGTGAGCAGTGAGACACATTTTGTGCAATGAGAAAAGTAATTGTGCAGTGTAAATTGTTACTCTGTGCAGTGCAAAAAAATAATTTCTGGGTGATATATTTTATTGTATATTATAAAACAATAATTGAGTTGACTTCAGAATAAAAAAAAAATGTTTCTATTAAAATTAAAAATTGTTTATATTATTCATTATTATACTGTTTATTTTTTAAATTTTTTTTTTTTGAAACAAAAGAAAATAACTACTTACCACCTTTGAGCACATGCTTGTGGTGGTGGTAGAGTGTTATATAAAATTATAACTAATATTAAAATTACAACAGTTAAATATATTTATTACTTATGATTTATTCAATTACCTATTGGAAATAACCAAATCTGAATTATTTTTTTCCATTGCTATAGTTATACGACTCCATTCTGTATAGAATATGTCCCTTTTTATATTTACTGACATTAAGTTGTAGTTTTTTGGATCTAGATAATCTATGAATTTTTGACCAAATGCTTTTCTAGAATACTAGCTCCGTTTTGACATCAAATGCCCTATTTTCTCTTTTAATTATATATACAATAGTTAGGTACCCACCTAGTCAATTGATTGTTTTTATTTTTATAAACAATTATTATTACAAATTACCTATTCCAAGTAAATATTACTTAGTAAGTATTATTACTTTTATTTATACATATATTTACACATACTTAAACCGCCTGAATCGTCCCAACAACTTTCCAAATGTTAATTCAATCACTACTCTAGATGAACTGAGGATTCGATTAAAATTATGCTTTTCAGGTGTTAGTGCACCATTGTCACGATATGGAACCATTACATTATTTGATAATGGATATGCAGAATCTGCTAAAATGTAACAATTTTCTGGAACTAAATTCTGCAGTGGACCATTTAGAGCAACACCTATGTTACTTTTTCTAAAAATCCTGGCATCATGTGATGCACCAGGCCAACCCGCAAAAATATTGGTAAATTTTTGATTGCTATCACATATTCCCTGTTAAGAATAAAATGTATAAGAATCAACTCAAGTGATAGTTTTCAACTTTTTTATTGTAATGACCAACCTGTAAAACTACAGAAGCTACATGTTTGCGGTTGATATAGCAACGTTGATCAACATGCCTCATTCGTGTACGTTTAATCCAGGGAACAGGAACTTTAATATGACATCCATCCAAGGCCATGAAAGCACCAGGGAAAGCCTTTGGTCTAAGGTATTTAAAATCTTGAAGAGTTTGATGTATAGCATTTCCCCGAGGCCATTTTATAAACTTATGTTTATGGACTTTCATAATGGAAATAAATTTTCTGACAATACCATGTGCATTGCTTTTTGACACATCAAATCGATCACCAAGTTGTCTACAGTTATAAAATCATACATAACAAATTCCAGTATATTACAAGGAAAAGCAAATTATAGTTGGGTTAGTTTTAAAAACTTACTTTTTATTACTAAGTACCTATATCTAATAATTATTTAAATACATATATCCATGTATAACACAATATACTACATTATTTTAACTTATTTGTTTATATTGGGTATGTGCCAATAGAGGATAACATTAAAGAATATACACATATTCCTTTAAAAAAATTATTCATCCAATGTTTAATGATAAATTGTTTTTCAAATTTGAAATTAAAATTGCCGGTTTCAATCCCTTGTACATTTGTTTGTTGCTAAGCACTTTAAAATAGTTATGGATAATTTATGCATACAGTAAATAATATGTGAAATATCCAAATTTTACTTTTAATTTATAGATCATTTTTAAATTTTTATGAATTATTTTTTTATTTTACCTGTATGTCTCTAAATTTGCCATGTACCATATACTTAATAAAATATTATTCTCAACTGTTTTACTTTTTTCACCAACCATATTTTCTTCACTTAAATTATATTCTATAATGATTTCTTTAAACAACACCTAGGTACCTATAAAAAAAAAATCATTAACTATCTATTTAGTTCTAAACATTTCTGCTTTAAATTATTAATTACTTCAAATGATGATCTATTTAATCGAAAATGACATTTAAAATCAGAATCATTTAAAATGGCAACTACATTTTGGGCATACTTTTTCACTTTTGCTATGACTATTTTTTCACCACAGAATATATTTTCATAGACATTGTCATCATCATCATTATCATCATCATCATCATCATCATCTAAATAGGAATTGAAAAAGAGTCAATCATTGAGTGAAAAGATGAAAAATAACTTACACGAGGATAGTAACAATAAATAACAACCAACAATTCTCACCTATATCAATGGCTACCAGAATTTCATTAAGAAAATGGTTTATAGCATTGGGTCTTAAAAGCTCAGAATAAATAAAAGTATTCATTATAAAAGGAATAATGTTTTATTAATAACAAAATAATTAATTAATAAATCAAAATTTTAATAAAAATAATAATTACAATATTAATTATTATATGTTACTATCACAAATAAAAATTGATTATATAATTTGAGTTAATATCACGATTAATTTTTTTTTTATGCCTTACACCACGACCTCGGTTAAACAAAATACCGCACTATACCAAGCGCTCGCGAATTTCTACGTTTTCAACGTTTCAAACGTTGGCGTTCGTTCTGCAAAACGTTTGCCGCTCCAGAATTTCCTCCAGGTTCACTATGCGGGCGCCAATATAGGTACACCGTGTTAAACAGAGGTAACCAGGATACACTAGGCGGTGCACCGTCTTGGTGTACACCTCGGTCGATTATACTGCCACTGCCACAATGTGCGAGTCGATCAGTACCGTCGCCGCGAGGTGATAATTCGGTTACCGACCGGTATCTGATCGCTATCCACTATAAGTGCGAGGCAATCGTGTATACCATTGTATACCGGGTACATAACTATATGGTGAACCAGGTTTTACATTGCGTGGTGCACCACCAGGTTAACATTGCGGGCGCCAAGGTACTCCGTGTTAAACAGAGGTACACCAGGATAATACACTACACGGTGCACCGTTGTGGTATGTATATCTTGGTAGCACGATTATACCGCCCCTGTGCGAGTCGCTTGGTACCGTCGCCGTTTGGTGATAATTCGGTGGGTAGACGGGTAGTCCATCTGAAACGTCGTATGAGTCAATAGACTCTCCTGACACGTGTTGATGCTTAGACGTCAGAGTAACCGTTCCCGCCGCGATGGTAGCTAAAGTCGCCTGGCCCGTGGCTGTTATACTAATTGTAGTCCGCTTCGTCTTAGGTCCAATGAAATTAGAAGATTCTCATTTCAAACCAATGACTTAAAAACATATTTGGCGAAGTAACAAAAGAAACCAGCCGTATGTACAGATGTGTGAGTACCTACACTATCTTAGTACCTTATATAATATGACCATTGTTGTGTAAACGTGTGCAAAAAGACTCGAGTCATACGTTTAATGGTAGGTACCTACAGCCGTGCCGAGTAAGCTGTAGGCACACGTACTTTACAAACATAATATAATCATTTAAATAAAATCAATTTATATTAATACATTATTTTTTGTAATCAACGTCTAATAATGATAATATATTTTCGAGTTTTTATATAAAAAAATTAAAAATTGAATAATTTGTAGACTTAAATTTTTCACCAAACTTGTATATTAGTTTTTTCAAGACAAAATACAATTTTAAATATAACTCTTGAGCTATTTATAAATATTTAAAAACTTGACTTATTTTAGTTTAAGATTCTGAGTGGAACGATGAATGTATTGCGAATGTATCTATTGGTTTAACAATAATGTGTCTTTTATTTTTGATGTGAAACATCTTATGGCGCGGTACAGTAGTGAGACCGACAGTGGCGTGGCGGCGCGTCGCCACTCCGTAGCCATGACAAAATAAACAGGTATGATATCAACTTTGCGATACGCAACTGTGTGTTCTCCCACCACAAAAATTCTCCATTCTCCGAAGGTCGGCGATTTCCTCTCTATGTGTGCAGTATCGGCTTATCTATTTTTATACGATTTATAAACGTATAATATGTACACCTATGTTGTTGCGTATAAATAAATTTATTGTATATTACGTTGATTATATTATTACGTCTATGTATATTGTATATTATGTTGGTTTGAACGGACCGTTGTAATAACGATATATATTTTCTAATGAAATATGAGTGACAGTAAAAGTGAATATATTACAAATATAATGGAACGAGACAGTGTACCGCCGCCAGAAAAAAAAGTTAAATTTCAAGTTCACCAAAATGCAGGTCGGAGTGAAATGTCTCCGTCATGTGCTTTTGATGTATATCCCGATTCATAATTTACTGATTCGAGCCAAAGGTTAGTTTGTTTATTTTAATAAGAATGATCTCTGTATAACTTCGTCTTTATATTACAAGATAGTGAAGAAGTAAAATACTAATTAGATTAATAGATATTAGTTATAAATTATGTTTATGACTTAATATGGTTAGTAAACGAAATGTGATAAGTGGTATTCGAATGGTGCTTATCGTGGTACTATAGATAGTAACTTAACTCAATGATCTAAAATCTAAATGGACGCTTGTTATTGTTGAAGCGGTTGTACTAAAAATTTGATTAGTATTAAATATAAATTATATTATTAAGGCCAGTTTAAAATGTTATAAATATAATTTGTGAAAAAATAGAATTCATTTTTAATGGAATTATATAAAAATATATTGTTAGAAAAATCTAACACGTCATGGGCAATCGCGTATAATAAAACGCGATGTGCATGTGCGTGTTGAAAAAATACTTTTTTTTAATAATTCTTAATGGATATATTAAATATATTAAAAATATTATATTATATATGATATAAATATATTATAATATATTATTTATATATACTGTTTTATATTATATTATATTATATTATATTATATTATATTATATTATGTATATATAATACGTATATTATAACAGTGCTCTTAGTAAAAAGGTCGGCAACAACGATACAGGGAACAGCACCGTGAAGAACTAAAACAACTTGAAGCAGAAAGAAGGAAAAGTAAGCAAAATGTACCTTTCCAACCTACGACAAGCTGTTCAGATTTTAATAGTACAGAACACGTACCGCATAACGAAAATTCCAGTGAAAAGTAACATTTTATAACTATCCTCATTGCTCTGATAATAAACTGATTTTTATTCAACTTTTCGTTTCAATTTTCACAATTTCAGTACAGACATGAAGAGTGCTCGCAAAAAAGAGCGTCAGCGAAAATATAGAGAACTACACAGAGAACAACTTAAACAACGTTTTATGTTTCACATCTGCCAGGCTATCGCGACGGCTCACTTTTTT
>CARXXK010000002.1:88882204-88984710 GCA_949089665.1 Macrosiphum euphorbiae | reverse complement strand
ATTCCAGAATGCCAATTAATCGGGTGCAGGTTCCATTTTTGCCAGGTAATAAACAAATTGTGCCTTAATGTTTTTCTTATTGTATAGTATTTTCAAAATTACTAGTTTAAAAATTAGAGTGAATTTACCTCATAAAATGTAAAGGTAAGATTATTGTCTAGGGTATCTCATAAGCTTTTTATTATATTTTAATTTTAAAGCGAGTTATAAAAATTTATTTTTTGTAATAATAATATTTATTTCTAATTTTAAAAATGTAAATTTTATGTACATATTAAAATACTCATAACTTGCTTTAAAGTTAAAATATAATAAAAAATCCTACGAGATGCCATATAATAAACTTAGCCTTAAATTTTAGAAGAGGGAAATTTAATCTAATTTTTAAACTAAAGGAGCTAAAAGTGTTCTACTACGGTTACAATTTGCTATGTTACACACTTGTAAGACGGAGACAACAAATGTCCTTGTTAAGTCCTCTTAAACCGAATTGAAAAATAAAAACTCACTTATACTTTTTATTCTAAAGGTGATCCTGTAGACAGATGTTTCATTTGCCTTGAAAGTTGGAGCCAAGTAAATTCAGAAAACATTTTGGTGCCTTGCGGTCACGGATGGTACTGTGATGAGTGTGCGATTCGATTAGATAAATGCGGAGTTTGCAAAGTAGAATTTCCCACAACACGGCCCATCCATATAATGCACGTTAACCTAGGAGATGGTAAATATTAATAATGATACAGTATATTGAGGATTTTTTTCTTTTATGATTAAAATATACAAATTTAATAAAAGGTAAATGGATGCCAAATTCTTCATTACTCGATCCAACTAGAAGTCAGTGCCTTGGATGTATGCACCATGTACAATATGTACCAGACAAGGCGCAATACATACTGTTCGACTGTGACCATGGATGGTATTGTGCTAGCTGCATCTCAACACCTCCTGCCACATGTGACGTCTGTGGTGATATGGTCGAAGGTACCTTAAGGATATTTTTAAATTGAAAAAATATTTCAACAATATTACTTTTTTTTATATATATATATTTATATTATATTATATTTTTATTTGTTTTGTTTATTTATTTATTATATAGTAAAATTTTAAGATAGATAAAATAAATATATCATTTTTATATTTTCTTATTAATAATTATTCAGGAAAAATTCTACCAAACTCCCATCAATAGCAGATATGTTTTAATTGTTAAAATAAATTGTTACAAAAACGTATTCCAAAAGATAAGAACACCACATAATATTAATTTATCTACCTATTGTCTCAAACGACTACCAAATAATTAAATTTCTTGTTTTGATGTTGAAAATTGTTAAAAATCTTACTCATATAATATCTACTTATAAAAATTTAAATTTAGATATAAATCATCTATTAGGTATATTCATAAGCTCTATATTTGTCAAAATATGGCAAAAATGGTAATATTTACAAAAATAAAAAAACAAGTTAGTATTTCAAAACCAATATCTCTTAATAGTAATACTTGAAAATGTCATCTATAATGTATCATTGATATAATTGAATTCAAAGCATAGTACATCCTGTTTTTGAGGTAATATCTAAAATATCTTCAAAAAATAAAATGCCAATTTACCAATTTAGGTGTAGACAGATTTTATTCGAATCACAATTAATGTGTTATGGATTCCATCATCCTCTGAATAGAATGAATGGATATAAAATTGTTCATAACTCGTCCACCACAGACAGAGTGGTCTTAGATTAATGCGAAAAGAATAATTAAATTAAACAAAACAAATTTACTACAACTTTTTTAAAGAAACTGGAGTCAACAAATTATGTTAATAACAATCAATAGCTTAATGAATTTCAAATTATAAGATGTGATTGGGATCAAAGAATATCTGCTAGATATTAAAAGTTTTGTGGGTCCAGAAGCAATTGTTTGTTTCAAATTATTTTTAGTAATACAAGAATTTAAATGATTACAAAGACTGTAGGTAGGTACCTAAGAAAATATAATTATTACCTTGTCACATTGAAGAAAAAAAAATGTCACTGAGGTTGCCTAATAGTCAAAACAAATATTTAAAATATTAAAATATCTAATTTCTAATTTATCCATCGTCTAAATTAAGATAATATTAAAAGTAAAACACATGTTTTCTACATTTTTGTGAAAAAAATGTCAACTATAAATTTTAATATCATACTAGCTGTGACACCGTGTAGTGTGCTTCTGTTTTTCATTTACAAATTCTGAAGTTTTACATTACATCGTGGAACGTGGATTATACTTAAATAAAATTTATACAATGTCATATTGTTATAATTTATTTTAAACATATAACTTATACATTATATTATTATAATTATTTGTGATGGTTTTTACTTATCAATTATCATGTAGATATGTGATTATTTCTATCAGTAAAATGCAAATATCCCCCACACCAAATTTTTCACAAATTGATCTAAAAAGTTATTAGGTAGGTATCATACAAAAGATAGAACTAAATAATAATAATGTTATTTGTTTAACAGAAGTACCTGTAAGAGTCAGGAGTAGCCATTTTCCATATTGCAAATTGCAAATTGTTTATTTGGTGAAATAGATTTGTACCCCGGCTTCATTCTTTTTAACTTTGGAGCGATTAGGGTCAATACAAATTCAAATAAGGTTGGAAGCATCCTAAAAATGTATTAAAAAATTTAAAAATAAAGTTTTCTTAAATTAGTCATTGACAAAATGATTTAATTCACAAACATAACTCCACAGTGTGTAGGTATAGTTTTCTTTTGGTTAAATAAAGTTACTAAAATTACTTTCTGATTGGTGATGTAGGGGAGGGGGGGAAAGTAGGTAAAATTAATACACAAATTAAACCAAATAGGTACCTATCAGAATATAAATAATTTAAAAGTCTTCATCAGTCATGTCCATTGTTGATAGTTGAATAATTTTAATAACAGCCACTGAATCTTTTTGGTAATTGCATACTCTTTTTTCAAAGTTTGTCTTTCCTCGTTGCAAATGGGAACAGTTTTGACGACCTGTAAACCAATAATTTACATATTTATATTCAATTTGATAATTAATATTACTATGATCATTTTTTATCAATTTTTACTATAAGCATAAGCTTAATATACAATTGGACATTTAATACATTTTTAACTACAAAATAATTTGCAGGTTGTTGATGAATTTTGTCGAAGTGTGAACTTTAAATGCTCATGAAAAATTGTGGCTATGTATCCCTTACATTTGTGAACAGATATTATAGAAACTATAATAGGATGCCCGTATTACATTTTCAAACTCATTGGCATAGCAATAAAATTTATATTGTCAATAATTTTATAAACAAAACTTATCGAAAAAAATTAAATGTATTATCCGCATAACTAGGTAAAAAAGAGTAAAATTGTTTTGAAAATTGTATGGTGTATAGAAAATGCTAATAGGAACATTCGGCAGACAAATCATGTAACTATACCTAGGAATTTTTTTTTTCTCACACTTATAAAACAAAATCAATTTTTCCTAAATTATCTTTTTGTTTTTCCCGATGTATTTGAAAACAACTGGGAACATTCAATCATTACCTGTTTAACGCATCCATCTAGATGCACTTTCCCTTCGGAAGATATACCGATTTCAAAACTAGTTATGTGTTTCTTTGCAATTTCAATATTATGTTGTGGTCCTCTGCGTTATTAAAATTGGATTCTTGTTCAGCAAAATTGTATTATCTAAAAATTAAAACTCTTGTTAAAAATATGCCAGTGCACCATTTGTCCTCTCTCTCTCTCTCTCTCTCTCTCTATCTGTGCACAACGAGTAAACATTTAAGATTTTATACTTGTGTGATATACTTACACATGTGTGTGTGAATTTGACATTATTGAGTATGTAAGGCTTTTCTGGGCGAATTAAAATAATCATAAACTGTTCGGCCTCCAAATCCTTTATTCGTCTGTTCATTTTCTTCTGTCATTGGAGAAACAACATTTTCTGAAAATGTCAAGTTATAAATAAAAATACATAAATAGGTACCAAATTTATGAATTATGTTAACTCTTAGATGCCATTTACTAGTCGTGCTCAGAGTAGTACCAATGTTGCTGTAAATTACTAACATTTATTTTACTTCTCTATCCCAGACAAGTGGTTTGGATTATGTTTTGAGACAGCCTCTGACCATATTTACTAACTTAATGAGCATTGTTTACAATCACTAATAATTGAGAAATGATTACCGCAGATTCTATGCCAGGTAGTAATCGGGATAATTCGAACATTTGTAGCCATTATTTCCTTTTATTTCATTGATTTTTTGGAAATCTACCTATATTTGTGAACGAATTAGCAAATTAGACTAACTCCGCATTATTAAGAAATGTAATCAGTACAACTAGAAAATAATACTTACAAATGAAAATTAACGTAATGTGGCGAGGCGATACATTGGATGTTTTACTAAAAAGAATACACTAATCCATGGTGATTTTGTACCAACATTAATGAATAGAACTCTGTACCTACGACTGTAGTTCTGTAGTCTGTATTTTTGTTCAAATTTCAAATAATCGAGACTCGTGAGTGATTCAAATTTAAAGTCTGCATCGAAAAGATAATAATATTGTTATCACGGACTAAGATATACAGGACTGGACACGAGATGAATATTGTGGTTACGAAATGTTTTACAACAGGCGGAGTTCGGGGGGATATTTTCCTTTTAGCATTACTAGCGCCGTCTTAGTGGATACTTATGGAACTAGAAATTTGTATGATGTGTTCTAGTTCCATAAGTATCCACTAGGACGGCGCTAGTAATGCTAAAAGGAAAATATCCCCCCGAACACTGCCTGTTGTAAAACATTTCGTAGTCAACCCCCCCACACCCTCCAACCTTGTCGTGTCCAGTCCTGATATCTTAGTCCGTGATTGTTATGTTGTTATTTATTTGATAACAATTATTACTATCATAGTTCGTTGTACATAGTGATAAGACAGAATCGCGGGCATTAAAATATTACATTTTACCGAAGTCCGAAATTTCGTGAACGATGCAGCTCCACGAACCACGATTTAAGACGTAACACGGGCATTTTATTGTCTCCGTCTTATATACCTAGTCAATTTACGATCAGCAGATCACATTTAGCATCGTCAGTTCAAAAGTTAGAGTGAATCGAAATATATTGAAACAATTGGCAAATTTACGTTCTGCGTAATAAAATTTAATATTTGGGTCTGTGTACACGATAAGTAGTCGAAATAATGCTTCGCTTTTCATCTTTTCCGATGGCAAAGTGAATCTAGTAGGTGCATAGGGGATTTCGAAATGAACAGTACCTACTTAGTCTCCAAAAGCGCCGGGAAAAACAAAAAAAAATATAGGAAAACGCGAATTTTTACGTAAAATCGGTTTCGGCATTTCGTGTAAGTGGTGTAACTCTAAAATAAACTACTGTAAATACATCCAATTTTCATTGATTGTCTATATTGGAATCAAAAACCATAACATTTTCAAAATATTTAGATTCATGTCGAGGTTTTCGTTATATGCATACAAAATTTTCGTTTATTTTAGTTTTTTCTTAATTTTCTAAAAAGTTAGAGTGAATCGACCTGATATGATCATATTAAAATAGATCAAGTTAATAAACACAGAAAAAATTAAGTTAAAGAGTTGAAATTAAGTGGTTTTAAGTCCATAGTTTTTTATTCTATAAATATCAATAAAGTTTTTTCTGTTGGGCCAAAAAGTGTAAAAATTTAATATAAGGCTCCTGATATATAATTACAATATCAGTTGGAAAATATTAAAAATACATTGGCACAATTTTTTTTTATATACATTTAAAGATCGAATTTTGACAAAATTTATCAAATTTAAAATTGAGTAATTATTTTGTAGTTAATAATGTATAAAATTTTCAACTTATATATCTAAGGATTGAAAATTTAGAACAAGTTTCCACGTAACTACGTAAGTAGTTAATTCTGTTACCAAAAATCTAAAAAATAAATAAGCACAGTTTATTTTTATAGTCATTTTAAGTTCAACTTTGGACAAAATAGAATAACTATTTTAGTTATTTTGTTGTGATTGTATAATATTATTCATGGGTACTTGAAACTTCTAAAGTACACTATTATATATTTATTTATTTATTTATTATGGACGGGCGGATGCCCAATAGAAATATACATAAGAAAAATGGTCGATGTAGTTTACAGTTATAAAATAATTTCTTATAGACTAGAGACGAGTAATACAAATTAATAGGTAGTAAATACAAATAATAATAATATTAAGGTCGTTGGCTAATTATAGCAGGGGCGGAACTAGGGGGGTGAAGCCTGGGATTGATCCCCGGGCGTAAAATTTTAGTGGGCGTAATTTTTCTTTAGTTCTTTATTTAATGCTTGGTGATAGAAGTTAAGAAAACATTTTTATTTCACATTATTTGTTTATGATGTTGTAGTGAAGACGTTGGAATTAATGAAAAAAATAAAATAAAGTTAATAGTAAGATTATGAATAGATTCGTATTAGTATACTAAGTATATACTGGTATACTGGCATTAGCATACCTACTGCAAGCATATACAACTAATATACTATAATTATTAAGATTCTGAGTGAAAATGTAACTAGTAATTATACCTAGGCATTTATTGATGCTGTGTTTTCGTTAAAATTTCTGATACCTACACAGTAACTGTTATAAGATTATCAATCAACGTACGATACGTATATTATATCTGTATATTAAAAATGATGTTTGACGCGGACACGATGATTGCTTCAAGGTTGATCGTGGTCCGGTCGAAGTGTTTGGTTAGGATTGAGGTGATGAAATAAACACAACACAAACACTTTAAGAATGTCACAAATTATGTATTATAATATTGCGACCAAAATATAACAATACATGACGTGCCGCTCGGGCAGATGAGTTTAACGTCGGACGATATGTTATCGGTCCGACGGTCCGATGGTGGATCTCGAATCGACTTTTCCGCCGACCGTTGTACGTTTTACGCGACACAGTCCCCCGTCCCACCTTGCCATTACCGGCTCGGTGGGAGAGTCAACCCGGTCGCGCTGCTTGCATCCCGTGGTGGTGGTTGGAGATAAGATAGACTGGTCGCTATAGTGCTTGTACATTGTACTTGCTACTAACGCGGGCCGCGTCATGTTAATATATTATAGTTTATAATATTATAATTTTTACCAAGATAGTTATACATTTGTTTATGTTTAAAAAAAAGATTTGATTTTAAATATTTACTTTTTCATTTTTTCTATTATAAATTGTTTAATTAAATACAATTTTTTACTGGCCTAAATTGTGTACCCTAATCAGAATAAAAGATTATATATTTTACCATAAAAATCTATTATAATTGAAGGCTGAGGCGCATAGAATCAAAACAGCAAAAGTGTTTACAATTTTTATACAGGATAGGTAGCCAGGTAGGTAATTAAAGTTTTGATTATTTTTCAACATTTATATATAACTAATATTATTATTATTTCTAATAATAAATACAATTAAGTAACCAATACAGTATTTCCAGTAATTAAAAATGTATCAACAATATGTTGACTAAGTTTTTAAATTTAAAGTGTTTTTGGTGTGATAGTTTATTAGTATAAACTTGGTTACACCACAGTCCACAGAATATATTAACTATTATATATTATTATGTGTTTAAAAGTTAATAAGTATGTTTGTAATTTTAGTTCCAGTTATGATAAAACAATTGTAGGGAATGATATTGTATTTTCAATCTTGGTCTATGATTGGGCTTAATTTTAATATTTTCCCCGGGCGTAAAAATTCTTAGTTCCGCCTCTGAATTATAGTATAAACATATATTATAATAATAGGATACACATCTTAGTTAGGTACTAGGTTCGATAAATACATATTATATTAATAAATTATTTAAATATATTTTAAATAATTCAACATTTGTACACAAGAATAAATCTACATTATATGTATTAACTAATTCCGTACATCGATTCATAGGTGCGTTTTTGCCATAGTTAGTAGATTGTAATGGAACATAGAACGTATTTATTTGTCTAGTACTTCGATTAGGAACCAGAAAGCTTAAGATTGAAATTAAACATGGACAATAAACTTGTCCATTAAGTAATTTAAAAATAAAACACAGGTCAAGTCTTTTCCTTCTTATCTCCAGCGATTCCATATTTAAAATTGTTAATATTGGTAAGTAGGAAGAATGAGGTTGACGCTGAATGTCGCACTTAAAGGATAGAAATCTCAAAAATCGATTTTGTATTGACTCTATTGCGAGTATCGGACCTATTCTACTAGGGGACCAAACCATAGAGGCATAGTCCAAAATTGATCTTACATAAATAATATAAAGCTTTTAATGCATATGGATTGTTAAAACTTTTACAGCTTCGATTTATAAATCCTAGCATAGATGAAGCTTTATTTTGAATATACAAGTAGTGCTCATTAAATGTTAGAGATTCATCAAAGATTATGCCTAGATCACTATTCTTATAAACGCGAGTGAGTTCAGATTCATATAAGAGGTAGTCATAAATATATTTTTCTCGTTTTCTAGAAAAAGTTAATACTTTGCACTTAGAAACGTTTAGAAGTAAGTTGTTTTTGCTGCACCAATTCGAGAGGACGTTTATTTCATTTTGAAGTAGTACAGCATCGTCCGGTGACTTAATAATACGAAATAATTTGAGGTCATCAGCAAACAGCAACATATGGGAGTTGGTAAGTTTAATGTCATTAATGAAAATGTTAAATAGTAATCTAGTGTATATCTATGGAGTATGGACCATGATAGTATCAGGGTTTGTTGTTGACGTATAATGCATTATAAGTACCTAATGGATTTTGTGATATGATTAATTTGGAATTTAGTATAGGTACCTACTTATTTTAGGTACATTTTTTTTAATACGATAGATAAGTATGTCTTATACCTAGACTTACATACCGTCTCCGCTCAGAATCGTTTTTCTTATACAATGATATTATATCTTTGAATTCAAATTTAATATTATCCATTATACAGTGACCCACTTGTAATCTACTGTACAGCAGAGCACCCTTTTTTTTTATTTGTTGGATCTTTCAGCCTTTGACAAGGCCTGATTAAGGAGTTGGAACTTTCAAGTAGGCTAAATGGAAAAATCATGGTACATTCCGACACTCGTGATAAAAAAATATTTTGAGACACCTCTAATTTTACAATTGCCGATTGGCGCTCTGGGCTGTAGCCTACTCAGCCTATTGGTTAATGATGCCCTGGCCTTTGATCAACTACTTTAATTAGTTTTATTTTGGAGACTTAGTTAACATATATTTGAAACTTCATCAAAAAGAAGGCTCTGAAAATTTGTGAATAATCAAATCAAAAAAATGTTTGATTACGTATTAAAAACTCACAACAAAATCATATATTGCCGTATTGGTATTATTATTATATTAATTAGTATACTAATTACTAATAATATGTATCAACGTATTTTAAACCTAAAATATTCGTATATCCTTACACGTAAATCGATGTAAGTTCAACCAACCAATAATACACGAATATTAATTACGTATATACACCAATATTATCCTTAGTATACAAGTATATTATACGTGCTGTGTTTACTGGGTATAGGTATAATACCATACGACATACTCGATCACACAGACTGTCGGAAACTTGGAACTCATATAAGTGAACACCAACTGACAAGTGATTCGTATATCGTAATTATGTTTTTGTCAGAATTAGATGTGGATTGTGCTATTATTGTGGGCAAAATAAATTGAATTAATTTAATTGACTATAACTTGTCGTTTAGCGCTGGGTCGCTGCTGAACGTGATAAGTGATAATAATAAAACCGACCACAATAACCGGGTTTAGTAGAAACATCGAGAAATAATGATTAATGTTCTAAATAGATTTGAATTCGATAAAATGACAGTTTTCAAGTTCATTGTTTCATTCATTATACCCTGATGTCTGATGAATGATGATAAATAGTTTTTGGTTTTTTTAGATTCTGAGTGGAACAATGAATCTATTGATTTTACAATGATGTGTGTTTTATTTTTTATTTTTATTTTTTGTGTCTGTCATCAACTTTTAGGACAGTAAAAGTGCTTGGATTTTCTTCAACAGTATCTTTTCTGATAGGAAAGTGAATCTAGTTGGTACTTAGGGGGGGGGGGGAGTCAAGAGTAAAAATTTCAAAGTAGTTTTCAAAAGCGACGTGAAAATTAGCTGTTTCGAAGTACCATATAATTTTCGAAATATTGCGACTCTTTTTGAGTTATTTATAGGCATGAGAAAGTTTTATTAGTTTTTTAAAACTATTGTCGATAAGAAAATTTCTGTTAGTCAAACAACTTGAAAATGTAATTCAACGTTCCTCATAAGTTACTGAATATTAAAAAAAAAGTTGAGCGTAAATCCACAATAATTTCTTATGACCGTCTGAAATTAATATTTTGATAAAATTCATCAAAAACTAAAAAATTGGCAAATTATTTCGAGTTTGAAATTCATAGAAAATTAATATTTATTTATATCTAAGCTTTAAATTTTTAATACAAGATGACCCTTATAAGTTTTCCTAAATTTAACAAAAAACCGGAAAGTCAAATTAAGTTTTTACAAGCTTTTAAAGCTTTGCATTGAATATTCGTCTGTAAATTAAATTAACAAGTTCTCATACAACGATTTTCTATTATATTGTCGTTATTCATAAACTCATAACCGTAATACTTGAAACTTTCATCAAATATTTATTTTATCATTATCTACCTATACATGATTTCTATACATTTAATCTAAGGTTATACCAATGCCTAATAGTAAAATAAATTACTTTAATGACACAAATATTATGAAATAGGTATACCTACTTAATTATGTTATAGGCTGACGTTTCGTCTTCTCTCAGAATCGTTTTCGTATACCTACAATGATTTTATATAGGTTTATTGATAGTTTTTTATTTATGTAGGTACTTACATACAATGTTCGAGAAAAATCATATTTGGATAACATTGAAAAATATCTTTAAAAATATTATGTTTGGTTAGGTACAATAGGAGCTAATTTTGAGATTTGGGGAAGCTGAAGCCTAAAATCATACTATTATAAAATTGAACAAGCTTAAAAAATTTTAGTAAATGTTTGGGACGATATCATGGACCCTATTTTTTGCATATGGTACGTAAGATTTTATAAGTCTTTTTGTGACAAGACTGTGTTAAAACTATAATTGACATCTAGATTCTAGATTGTACGAAGAAATGAAAATCAGTAGATACCTACGTGTTCGTTTATCACGGGGTTCGCATATCACGTTATTCGTTATTACTTATTTATTAACCTAGTATTTTATGCCAGTATTTTTAAAAATCAAATTTTATTTCAGAATAGATTAAAAATGACCAAAACATGCAATAGCTGTGTTCTCCATCCATCATACAGGGCTGGAAGTGGTTAAAGCTATTTAAAAAAGTGACTAAGTGACTAAATTTATTCATAAAAGTGACAAAAAAGTTACCTACCTACATATCTACATCTGTTTCACAACAACTTACCAGTTATTAATTATTTGTCTTTGAATCTCTACATACCTATGATTTAATTGATTCTAACTTAAGTACTTAATTTTGTTGAAATTTTGTTGAAATTACAAAAAAATATAATGATTAAAATAAACACAAATTTTAATAGCAAATGATTAAATCATATTACCCATTTCAATTTATAATGTTTATAATTTAGAAATTAGAATAATATTCAAGTTTAGGAACTTCCTTTATTTTAATCATAACTAAAAAACACACCTATGGTTTGTTATAATATAGGAATTCATCCCGGACGGTTTTTCAAATATAGTAGACTAATAAATATACGAAAGTTTGATTAGGGGCATTACATAAAAACAAAGATTTTGGTATAATAATATGTTATACATATAGGTATCTAACATACCTATAAACAGGCCTATTCAACAGCCGTAAATCATAACACAAGAAAGAGGTGTACTTAATTATAATATTACATTTTTATTATAATTATATAGGTAGGTACTATAATTATATTTATTATTGATTAGGTATTGTATTAAATTTTATTATTTTGGACTTGTATTAAATTAAATTTTATTATACCTAATTTAATATATGATTTAAGTAAGCAATTAACATTTTTTATGATATTATATAATATTTTATGTCACTTAAATGTATTTTTCAATACAATTTTAATATATTTGTACTTCAGTTTTGATATATTTTAATTCATTTTCATCGGGACTTTTTTTACCGGGACTTTTTTTCCGCGATTCAGGCATGTTACTGTACATTCAAATATGAAGTTGGTGGCTATATGCAGTTTAAATATAAATTTAGGTACATTTTGAAAATAAGTGACATAAGTGACTTATTTTCTAAATAAGTTACCCTAAAGCGAGTCAATTTTAAAAAAGTGACTTTTAGTTAAAAAAGTGACTTACTTAATGCCCTGAATTCATATTAATCAATATATAGGTACCTATAGGTACCGACTTATAATTACAAAAAATAATATAAAAATGTAGCTGCATATATTTGAGCATATTTCGATAATTTTTAGTGCAACAAGTCAAGTGCTGAACCCTAAATTTATTTAAATACGAAAATTGTAAAAACTTGGTTTTAATCTATATTCAAACACCCCTCATTTCATAATTACGCCACTGGTATTAACGATACGGCGTCCTTGTAGGTAGAACGAACAGAATTCCTACTGTTGGGGACCATTTGGTAATTTGTAACTATGTACTATGTACCGATGGAACGAACAAAAGTACTCTTCACTGATTTATAATCATAGAGTAATAGACTCTATGTTTATAATCCAAGACAGTGATTACAGGAGTTTGTTACACCTTACACCTTCTAGTCGGTTGTCTTTTGCTTTCGTCGTGGTTTAGGTTATAAAGAATATTGTTATTTTTTTACTGTGCGTGTTTGTCCGGCTAAATAATAAATAGGCGCTTTTCAAACATTCATTTTTAAATAATACAAATAATATCTCATCGAGTCTGTGACTGTGAAATCAGAAAGTTGTGGTTTTTTGCGTTTCATTCTTGTGCTTTGTACAGTGCTCGGCGAGATTGCAGTAGACTTGTTATGTATGAATTATACTTAAAGCATACTATATCTTTAAAAAATATGACAAGTGATATCTAACCGCCCAACTATTCTACAGATGACTGGATTAACCACGACGAGAAAACTTACACCTCAAAACACAATCGTCGGTCTATAGGATACCGGTATACATTCCAAGACTGAGTGATCGAGGCTACTCACGCCCATTGACCGAGTTCTCTTTTCCAAGTTCCCACTGCGTACAATACAGATAACCGTCTACTGATAAGGCTAACTTCAATATTGCATAAAAATGTATACGTGTATGGTGTGCGGCAATAAATCTAAAAACACCAAGGTCAATCGTCCAGGAGTAATTTATCATGCGTGAGTATTAATTGGTTCTAGAAATTTACTCGCTCAAACTGTTTTGAAAAAAAACTCTATTTATTGTATTTTTTAATATTTGTTTTAATATAGAATAACCAAGAATGCATACATGAGAAGAAAATGGCTAAAAGTTTTTGGAATTGATCGTTGTTATGATTGGCAACGTATATGTAGTGATCACTTTTCAGAAGAAAACTATAGGCCAGGAAAAAAGCGATTTTTACTTTCAAATGCTATTCCCCAACCTTATGACCAAAATGGTTTTCCTTCTAAGTAATACTTCTGGGATCTCTATAATTTAACTTTTCATTTTCAATAATATTTTTATTTTTATATAGATATGCTACTCAAAGTAATGCTGTTGAAATTGGAAATAATGTAATTTTACCAAGTGAACAAAATATGCCGGTCAGTAAATAAGTATTAATATTTTTAATAAACATTGTCAATACAGTGTGATATCTTTATCTTTTTTATGATTTTCCATGCTTTCCTTATTGAATATGTAGGTATGGCCTTGGTCTTCAAAGTCTTGGTTTCTCTCCTTTAGTAATTTAGTGCTTCTAATTAGACATCAGTATTATTCTTGCCCACTTATATTTATAAAATAGTTAGTAGTTTGACCACCAATGTATTTTATTTTGTATTAACTTTTTTTATTATCAATTATCATTCTATTATAATAGTTTTTTTTAAATACAAGGTTGTATTTTGCTATATAATGTAATAACTATTAACTATTTCTTTTAAAATGAATAAAATTAACAATATTATATAGTTGTTACGATTTAATATAAGAAAAAAGGTTTTAATAATAAATTAATATAAAGCAAGCCCGTGCAGTAAAAACTAGTTTATAACCACATTTCCCTTTTCTTTATATTAATATATAAATATATTTTTTTTAATAATGTTAAGTTACAATTGCAATCTGTAATTATTCACCAAAACATTTTGATTTTAATTTATTCCATATTAATTTTCAATAATCTATTCTTAATAACCGCAGAAAATATAACACTTACTAATTTTTGTTGGATAAACATATTTAAAGTAGTAATTTCCCCTCTTCAATCAGTTAATCCATGATAATGACTCGGGCATGTCCTTTAAAATAATGTTTCTCTGATGTTATATTTCCTTTTTATAATATAATCTGTGTAATAATTTAAAGTTAAAATGTTATTTTTTTAAAAATCATAAAAACACTTATATTTATAAAATAGTTAGTAGTTTGACCACCAATGTGTGTACTCTTTTTGTAAAACTCTTTAGCTACTACTAATGTATTGTTAGGAAATATCTAATGTAATTAATTGGGGATCTGTGTGATTCATTTAAGCATTTAGCTAGAGTGTCAAGGTCTTTTGTGAAAAGAAAACCAATCCTACTATTTTTCTGAATTTCCAACGAAGACGCAGTAACTACATCTTATTGTACAGAACGTCTTTGGTTGATTTATGCCACTATAAGTTTTGATGGTTATCCAGAACAACAGTAAACAAGTTTGAAAAAAAAAAATTTGTCAAATTGAGTTACGACAGTTTTCGTTGCGGCTGTCCATGTATAGATAATACAATTCTTCCCTTTCATTATACGTGACAGTATGAATTTCCATTTTAAAATAGCAACTGAACATTTTTGATATACTTTAATGTTTACATAAAATAAACCAATATTTTGTAAAATATAAAATCAAAAAAAATGGTCAACTATTAACGCCCAAATAAAGCTGTGTTTATATTTACTGTAAGGAAATAATCATCTTGTAGGCTGTTCATTGTATCATAATATACGAATAAATATGTACACACAACTTGTTTTGCATCATATACTGTACAGCCAACGAAGTACTGAGAATCATTGGTTGTAAATATCAATAATTGTTCTTAACTTATGCCTGAACAATATTGCAATGCTTGGGAAAGATTAGCTAGGTCATCAAGTGTTCTATAGTAGTAACTAGTATACTGATACTATGTTATTCACAACCAGTACTCTGTAGTTCATTATTTTGGTTACAAAGACATGGAAGGATTCATACCCTCTAGTTTCTACAAAAAATAGTCTTTAGACTATCCTAAATATATAGACTATACAAACTATACTATTGAATGTTATGTCACTAAAATATGTATCTAGCTCATATAATATTTTAATTTGTGCTTTATAACCTAGCTGTTTCTAATATTAATATGAATTATGTGTTTATATTTTAAAGGACCATACCTTAGGATTTGGATTACGATGTTCCGTTAAAAACTGCTTAAACAGGTTTTCAAAGAATCTTACTTTCTTTGGCTATCCTAAGGATTTCACGCTGAGAAAAAAATGGATTGAAAAATGCGGTATAAAAATAGATCCCTCTAAAATAGTAATGAGTAGTACAAGAGTTTGTAGTACTCATTTTGAAATCGATTGTTTCAAAAATATCGAATTAAAGAACAGATTAAAACCATCTGCTATTCCATCATTATTTTTGGATAACGGTAAGAAAATAATTATTATTTGTTGTTTTATTTTGTATTAACTTTTTAACTATTAATTAGCATTCTATTTTTATTGTCATTTTATTGCAATTGCAATATGTAATTATTGATTAAAACATTTTGATTTTAATTAATTTCATATTAATTTTCAAAAGTCTATCCTTAATGACCTCGGAATATTTAAAACTTACATATTTTTGTTGGATAAACATGCTTAAATTAGTGATTATCCCTTTTAAATCAGTTAATCCTAGATAATGACTTGGGAATGTCCTTTTAAATAATCTTTTTTTGATGTTATATTTCTTTTTTATAATAAAATTGTATTTAAAATCTATATAATAATTTAAAATTAAAATTCTTTTTTCAAATCATTAGCAACTAATGAATTGTCTGTGCCTGTATTGAGTACATGTGAAGATCAATTCATACGTCCAATCGATAATGAACCTGCTGAACAGTCATCAGAAGAAAAACAAAACAACGTAAAAGGTACTATGTAAAAAATTCTTACTAAAATATATTTTAACATGTAATTTAAATCCAACATTATAACTAAATACTGAAAAAATGAATAACTTTTCAGATAATACTTCTATGACAATTGACCTTACAATTGATGATTCATCTAATGATTCGTTGTCCATTACTTTGGAACCAATTGAGAAAAGAACCTCACAATGTATTATAATGGATGTTTGCAATACTGAAGATCTTACTATTGACGGACACGGGTTTATTTTTAAAATGGCTAAGAAAGTTGTACTTCCTAGTTCATTTTGGAATAGTGAACATCTTAATGAAAAAAATGCAACACGGTTTTATCAACGAGACACCAATGATGTAACTGTGAAGATAGTCCTTTTTTTTAATAACCTTGTGCCAACTATACAAATATATGGCAAGAAATATGAATATACAACGCCTATCACAACAAAAAAAGAGTTAGAAGATCTTTTAGAAAAAGTAGATGGTATTGAAAAATGTTGTGGTAGGGGTGGATTTGTCTTTGAACAATGTTTAGGCTATTTTAAAAATAGTTTAGTCAATATGTGTTCTGGCTGTGAAGGGTTGGTAAAAGATCGAGATTTGCAAAGAATGAAAGCAAAAATTGAAGCTAATAACAAAACTATGGAAAGTTTTGACAACAGAGTGAGTTTACTGGAGGATCTTAAGTCTTAAAATAAGACACTCGTTCTTTAAAAAACTATTAAGGTTTTTAAAATATATTTATTATGATTTACTTTTCTTTCACTTTAATTTTTAATTTTTTTATTTATAACATACATTTTTAGTTCTGTATTCTAAAGCGGAATGCCTTTTGGAATACCTAAATATATTGAAATCAGATTTTGTACAAGTAGTTTATGATTTATAATTAGAGCTCTATTTGTATGCACTTGCATATTTATTCTGATTGATCGTCTGGTATGCTAAGTGGGCACAAAAGGTTTTCCCAGAGAATTAATTTTTTTCTTACTTTTTTCTTTACAAATTATTATTTAGGTAGGTATATAACTAAATAAATTCCTTTTAGGAAACATTTTTGATGTTAAGAGGACGCCACTAAGACTTTTGTTGTCTCTATCATACAAGTGCGTAAATTATCAAACTTATGCTTAGCAGATAAAGTTTAGCTCTGTTAGTTTAAAAATTAGAGTGGATCTACCTATTAAAAAACTTATGGTAAGAATATTAACTGTATTCGTATGGTGTTTTTCTTACAATTATACAGTATTTAAGTGAGTCATGAGAATTTTTAATTTATCTTATATTATGTACGCATAATTTGTTAAAAAAATTGAACTATTGTAAAATATGGCAATAACGTAATCTTTGTTTGTATGTTGGTTACACAGATAATGTTCTCACCATCAAGTTTCATAATAGGTCGATCCACTCTAATTTTTAAACTAACTGAGGTAAACATTATCTGCTGTGAGTAAATTTTCAATGTTACGCACTTGTTGGACGAAGACAACAAATGGCCTTGTGGCATCCTTTTAATTGATTCCTATTTATCTTATAGATTAAAACTACCTACAAAATACAGTTATTATAAAAAAAAAGTATTAATCGTAGCGTTCCATAATTTTAAATTAAACATGCAGAATATAAATGAATTTTTGAGTGCATATTTGGACATTTTATTGCATAATATATTATATTAATATATTAATGAATTTTTAAGATTTTTCAGAGCCTTTATAGTTGGTTATTGTGTATTTTATATTATTTATATTTTATTATATTATTTTATATTATATGCATACAAATCCGTGCTCCAGATATAAGTATTTAAAGCTTCAACGAATGAATGTGGAAATACTCCAAATAATATTATGCTTATGTAATTAAAAATGTATGTTTTAATTCAAAAGGTTAAAAAAACCCAAAATGGCATATTGTATAATAATTACGATAAAAAATATTGTTTTATAACGAGTGAATATTATAAATGTTGTGAATATTATTTTTTTTTTAAAACATTTATTTTCTGAAAGGACGAGTGTCTTAAGTTAAATGGAAAACCCTGTATATTAGTTACTTATTAAAACAGTTTATATTTTATTTAATAGCTTGATGAAAAAAAATTACTTATATCACAACTAAGAAGAAAAATGGCAAAAATCAAAAGAAATCGTCAACATGGACTCGCGTTAAAACAATCAGGAGTTTCAAATATTATGAAGCCATAAATATTATGCATTGTATTACACAATATTCATATATTTTTTAATTTTTTATTGGGGGTTCAATCCAAAGTATATATTAAAATGAGAAACATAGGAACAATAAAAGCAAAAAAACTAACTTTGATTCAAAAAAAATATATTTTTACAAATTCAAAATATTTTAGTAAAAAGTTTTTAATAAAGAGGATTTTTAAAAAAGGTGGGCAAGTGGGTGTACCGTAGGTTACAAGTGGGTCTCTGTATAATGGATGGTATTTTACATTTGAATTCAGTGATATTATATCATTGTATAAGAAAAACGATTCTGAGCGGAGACGGTATGTCCTTCTAGGTATAAGACATATTATACATAAACTTATCTATGGTATTAAAAAAAAAATTGACCTATAATGAATTCCAAATTAATCATATCACAATATCCATTAGGTACTTATAACGCGTTAACTGTTGTAATGGAATTACGTAATTGCATGTACTTGCTCATAAAAACAACCAGGAATGCGACCACACCCAAAAGTGTTTACGACTAGAATACCACTCTTAGTCGTGAGGTCCAAATCATATCAAGGACGACTGTACACGCGCTGCTCGCTTTCAAAGGACACAGCCACCATATATATAGGGGACAGCGAGACAGCCTGAGCAGATTTTATCCAGAGACGTAAACCAACGTACGACTCGCTTAGCCGCCAGCCATCACACATAATTACACGGAGATTATCATTCTAGAACGAGCTACAATTCACTCAACTACACAATCAACACGACGGTTCTGCTTATTTTGTCTGGTTTAATAAAATACATTTGATTACTATTCTAATTTGACTATTGTTATTTATAAAAGTACATCAGCTTTTGGATCCCTGAAGGGCCGTACGTAACACTGTACATCAACAACAAACCCTGATACTATCATAGATATATAGTAGTATACTTTAGAAGTTTCATGTACCCACGAATAATATTATACAATCACAACAAAATAACTAAAATAGTTATTCTTGGTTTTTTATTATGTAATTTTGTCCAAATTTGAATTTAAAATGTCTGTAAACAATAACTGTGTTCATATATTTTTTAGATATTTTGGTTACGGTATAAACTATTTATGAGAACCTTCGTTTTAAATTTGCAATCCTTAGCTATAAAAACTGAACATTTTATAATTTATTAATTACAATGATTGATCATTTTCGAGATTTTGATAAATTTTGTCAAAATTCGATCTTTAAATGCTTATAAAAAAAAATTGTGCTTTGTATTTTTATTATTTTTCAACTGCTATTGTAACAATATATCAGGAGCCTTGTATTAAATTTTTACACTTTTTGGCCTAATAGATATTGTATCTACAGTTATTCGTTTTTTGAATTACAACAAAATAAGGAAATCAGCTACATAAGAAATCGAGTGAATATCCAATGTTGTAAAAATTTGAATTTCAAACGCTCATAAAATTTAATTTGACTTTCCGGTAGATATTTTTTTTTTGATAAAGGTAGATAATCTTATAAGGAATCTTGTATTACATTTTCAAATCTTAGATTTAAAAATAAAAATTTTTACGAATTCTTAACTCAAAATAACTTGCTAATTTTCGTGATTTTTCCATATTTTGTTAATTTTTGAACTTTAAATGCTTATAAAAAGAAATTGTGACTAAGGATTTTTAATATTTCTCATCTGCCTTTGAAACAATATACTAGGAGCCTTCTATTCAATTTTTAAGCTTTCGAAACCAACAAATAAAATTTTATTGATATTTCAAAAAAAAAAAATGGAAAATGAAAATGACCCTAAACAGTTCAAAATAAATAAAAATATTTTGAAAATTTTATCGTGTATAGAAAATGCAAATATAAACAACTCGTGAAAATTGCATGTATCTACGGTCATTTGTTTTAAAGTTACACCAAAAACCAAATTCAATTTTCTGAAAAATCGATTTTGCGTAAATATTCCCGTTTTCCTTAATTTTTGTTTTGTTTTTCTTGGAGCTTTTGAAAATTACTGGGTTATTTAAATTTTGACCTCCCCAATGCACCAACGATATTCACTTTCGAATCGAACAAGATACTGAAGTTGATAATTGAAGCATTATTTCGACTACATATCGTGTACACAGACACAAAAATAAAAAATTAAAGAAAAATTTAAAAAAATTTAAAAAAAATTATATAAACATACATCATTGTAAGATCAATACATTCATCGTTCCACTCAGAATCTAAAAGTATCAAAATAAAGTAATTAAAAAAGGAAAATTGACCAATAAACGATAAAATTAAAAAAATTCATAAAATGCCAAAAAGATTCGAAATTGAGTTGTTTGTTAGTAAATACCAAATAATTTTTTTTGAATATTAACTCGTACATTTGATTAAACTGATTTAAATTTATTTTTATCTATTACCAGCATTTTTAACAAATCCTCAAAGAACAATTTCTGATGGTTTCATTTCTAGACTATGTGCTGGGCGCTGGCTATTGATTTTTCAAACTTTGTTTACCTGTCCACAATATACAAAAAAAAAATCCATAAATAAAGAAATATGGCTCAAAAATTAAAATCGGCTAAATTTTGCAAAAACATGTAAAAATTACAGATTTGGATTTTTCGTTACATAAAATAATTTTAAATTTGTATCTCGTTGATATTATTTTTTCTTTTAAACATCCAAAACAATATGTAAAATATCGTAGCAATATATTTTTATTTATTTTATAATTATTCTAACATTTTTTTAGATTCTGAGTGGAACGATGAATGTATAGATTTTACAATGATGTGTGTTTTTTTTTAATTTTTTTTTATTATTTTTAATTTTTTTTGTGTCTGTGTACACGATAAATAGTCGAAATAATGCTTCGATTTTCGACTTCAGTATCTTGTTCGATTGGAAAGTGAATATCGTTGGTGCATTGGGGAGGTCAAATTTTAAAATTCACAGTACTTTTCAAAAGCACCAAGAAAAACAAAAGAAAAATTAAGGAAAAACGGGAATTTTTACGCAAAATCGATTTTTCAGAAAATTGAATTTGGTTTTGGTGTAACTTTAAAACAAATTACCGTAGATACATGACATTTTCACTGGTTGTTTATATTTGAATTTTCTATACACGATAACATTATTTTGATTTATTTTGAACTGTTTAGGGACATTTTCATTTTTTTTTTAGTTTTTTTTCTAGAAATATTAATAAAATTTTATTTGTTGGTTAAAAAAACTTGAAAATTTAATAGAAGGCTCCTAGTATATTGTTTCAAAGGCAGATGAAAAATATTAAAAATCGTTAGTCACAGTTTTTTTTATAAGCATTTAAAGTTAAAAAATGGACAAAATATGGAAAAATCACGAAAATTAGCAAATTATTTTGAGTTAAGAATTCGTAAAAATTTTTCTTTTTAAATCTAAGATTTGACAATCTAATACAAGATTACTTATAAGATTGTCTACCTTTATCAATAAAAAATCTCTACCGGAAAGTCAAATTAAATTTTATGAGCGTTTGAAATTCAAATTTTTACAACATTGGATATTCACTTGATTTGATTTCTCATGTAGCGATTTTCTTATTTTGTTGTTATTCAAAAACGTATAACTATAATAGATACATTTTCAGTTTTCAATTTTTTTAGTTTTCTTTTTCTATAAATATCAATAAAGTTTTATCTGTTGGGCCAAAAAGTGTAAGAATGTAATACAAGGTTCCTGATATATTGTTACAGTAGCAATTGAAAAATATTAAAAATACATAGGCACAATTTTATTTTATAAGCATTTAAACATCGAATTTTGACAAAATTTATCAAATCTCGAAAATTATCAATCATTGTAATTAATAAATTATAAAATGTTCAGTTTTATAGCTAAAGTTTGCAAATTTAAAACAAAGGTTCTCATAAATAATTCATACAGTAACCAAAAAATCTAAAAAAATATATGAACACAGTTATTTTTTACAGACATTTTAAATTCAAATTTGGATGAAATTACATATTAAAATCAATATTAACGATCTTTGTTTTTGTTGTAATTTAAAAATATTATTCAGGGATATTATGAAACTGAAAAATCAAAATATTATGGCTTATCCATACAATCTACCATAATATAAGGAATAAGAATTATGCTCATGATAAGACTATGAATATTTTAATTTATTTATTCATACATTCCATATAATTTAATACCATAGAAAAGTATATAATATATCTTATACCTAGACTGACATACCGTCTCCGCTCAGAATTGTTTTTTTTATACAATGATATTATATCATTGCATTCAAATTTAATACCATCCATTATACACTGACCCACTTGTAACCTACAGTACAGCAGAGCGACATCACCTTACTCACTTTTTTTAGATTCTGAGCGGAGCGATGAATGTATTTTCTTTTAAATATACAAAACAACATTATGTCAAATATTGTATGAATATATTTTTATTTATTTTATAATTCTATCATATACATTCTATCATACATTTTAGATGAGCGGAGTACAACAGTTTTTATTTTTATATCTAAAATAGTGGAATTCAAGTTACATAACATAAAAAAATATGTAAGCCACACTGTATCTAAAAGTAAAATATTTATACAAATTTATTAGCGGTCTAATATTTATTAAAAAGCAACAATATTCAGAATTTACAAAAAAAAATATTTGGTTTTGTGAATATTTTATTTTTATGGACGCCATGTATAAGTAACAATCTATGCTATTTTTAGTCTGATGGGGAAGAAGTATTATAGACAATTTATAGTATAATATAATATAAAAAAAGTGAGTGGTGTCATGGGACACCCTGCAGAAACGAAGTTTCTTTTCCAACAAATATTATAGATTACAAATACATTTTAGTGGAACCATTAAAAAAAAGTAAATATCAATAAATAAATGTATTTAAGTATTTATTGAATTTAAGCAAATGTGAAAAATGAATAAAAATGAAAATTATTATTATTACTATTATATTAAGCATAATATTCAATAATCGAAATTACAGGCCTGTGATAACTGAAATATGATATGTATGTTTGTGGTGTAATTTTTTTCCAAGTATCTTGAAAATACTGCATCAATAGTGGTTTCATCTTACAAATTTACAATTTATAAGTTATAATAATTATATTTACATAATATGCAGATTTAATATAGGCTGTTTCAGATTCTCGCGTTATACCGTTTTCTATTAGGTAGGTACCTATCTAAATAATACCTAGTCTTCACCAAACGCGACGCACAAAAGAAATTTAATAATTACTAAAAGTCGGCAGGGATATATGCAACAATCTGAACAATCAGATTATTCTAAGAAAACAATTTCATGAAATAAAAATGTTCAAGCTTCATGCAAGGAGGTTATAATATGTACCTATATAAGATGTAACCAAAAGTTTATGCTTTATGTAAGGACAGTGGTATATTTATAGATTTCAGTGTCTGATATGCGCGCCCAGCACTTATGGAGATTTCCACTTTACCGCCCTGTACTTTTAGGGATTTCCACTTTACATATCCCTTGTATATACTTATTACTTATATATTTTATTAATTATAATAATTATAAATGCATAATATTGATAATATACATAAGGTAGACGTGTAGTGATATATTATCAATAATTATATTACCTATCAACTAAGATATTTATAACCAATCTATCACAGACCGTCCATACTCCCTCTAACTGCTCCCGCTTTTTTTTTTTTTTTTTTTTTGTTCCATCCTACCCACGGACTAAGATATCTCTTGGCCGATTTCAACAATACAATTAATCATGGTTAATGCTTAATCGGCTGATAACAGATATTTAACCGGCCAAATTCGGCCGATTAAAACTCCGGTTAACTTTAACCGTAATTAACTGTGTTGGTGAAATTGGCCCTAAGTCCGTGATCCTACCATAGACCTATATTCTCTTTAGCGAATTTCTAGAATGTACCAATACACGAGCTCCTTGATAGCGATTAACTTCATTACACAGACTTCTATACTACACTATATAAGAAACTCTTATACAATTTACATTGTTACAAGTGAAGCTCAGCTGTGAACGGTCGCCATTTTGTCGGTTGGCAAAACATTTCATTTCCGGAATTTTATAGGCGTCCTAATAAATGAAATGTACGCCTATAAAATTCCTTAAATATAACGGCAGGAGAGTAATAATTGAGGAACTCAAATTTCGGACTATAAAATTAATAGAAATTAATATGTTAATAATACAAACCGAATTGAAATCTAAGTTTACAGAATGTAATCTTGAGGAAAAAAAGTAAGACGGAACGAAAATTAATTGGAATTAAATATCGATGAACGTAAAACGCCCGGAAACCAAAATTCAGGGATGCCAATAAAATCCCGGAAAAAAATTCGCCGGAATTATGAAATCACAGAACGTAATGTAACCGTATTATTGAATTGAAAGAATTAAAAATATATTGAAAACAAAATTCCAGACCGTAAAATACATGGAATTAATATATATTGACTGTAATTTGTTTGGAACTTAAAACTAATGAACAAAATAAAAAAGGAAAATTAAATTGATGAATTCAAATTCCGGACTGTAAAATTACCTGTGCATAATTTGTCTATAATACAACTTGCGATTTTTAACTTTTGTATTTCGAGCTTGGGCGACCATTTCGCTTTTTCTGTGTACCCAGCTGTTTTCGTGAACCCACCACATATCGCTGTGAATATAGTATTAGAATATGATATTATATTATGTTGACTTGAAAAGAAATCGATAAATAATTTTTTGTGCTAAACGACTACATACCTGACTGCGTACGTCGTGTGCTGCTGCCTGCTATACATATAAAGGTATTTTCGCATTCTGCAGACGTTTTGGTGAATCGACGTCGGCTCGCTTGATTGTATTTAGCGTATATTGTCGTTTATAAAAAAAGAAAAAAAACTAATGAAATAATGTTTGAATTATAGGTGGTAGACGATTGTTTTTAAAAGGGGGAAATAATATTATAATGAAATGATTTTAGTTTAAATAAAATAATAGTAGTCTGGTCAATGTTACAAGGAAAAAAATAAATGAAATTGTCACTTGATTTTACAAGGTGTTAGTATACATATTTTGTTGTAGTTCATACGTACGTCATAAGAAACGCTACGTAGTTAAATAGTTTAAAGGTCACTGGAAAAGTAATTTTATATTAGTTGTTTCATGTCTTAGACATAATGTTATGAGGTATATTCACCTGTTTTTCCAGATTTTAATATTTTTCTGAAAAGCAATCACATGCACAATATGGATTATCTATAGTATAAAAGAAAGTCCAGATCTTGTGTCACGGGTTGGCTTCGAAACAGCTTGACCGATGTGGCTGATTCTTTTTTCTCGTGTTCGTAATATTGTCAGGACAATGTTCTTGTGAAAGAAAATTGTAGGAAAATCTAACGGAAAAGTAGGAAATCTGGATTCCAAAAACATAACAGTGGCGTCATGATTTTAGTTGTCTCGAGTTTTATTTTAAGTCTAAATATTATATATTACAAATAATTATAAAATATCTTATTAGTTTGTAGTTTCTAATGACAAAAATAAATTGTTAACTAGCGACTAGTATTGAAATATTCAGTGAACAAAGATAATATTATATTAATTAATGTATTTAATAGAATGAACAAAAAAAGCTTGTAGTATGTTCGGAAAATAATATAAATATGAATTTTGAATGTGGCCCGTAAGTTGAAAAAGGTTGGGATTAGGTTATTTAATATTGGTTTTTTTTTTAACACAATTTTTTGAAAACTTAGTTCTAATTTTTGTTTGTAGTTCTAACAATAGCTGAAACATTAATGGATCATAAAGACACAATACTCCATCATCATTCCATTTTTTGTTAAATATTTCAATTAATTTTAGCCAGTGCCATTGTGCCAATCATGGTTAGGTTAGGCTAAACTAACCATTCATATACTTTTTGTAAACATTGTACTAAATTACAATATACGTCTGGGAGTTCTGGTTGTAATTTTAACCATAAAATTTTAAATATGGTATATACCGTTATATAACATATTTAAAAAATTAACCAAAGTAATTTTCAGATTAGGATTTACATCTTAAACTTTATGATTACTTTTTTTTGATCAAGATATAAAAACTTGAGAGGAATCTTGAATTATACTTTAAGTTTTTGAATAAACAAAAATTTTTTATCTACAATAGTTTTAAAAGATCTCATAAAAATCAAATATTTACCAGCCTTTAAATTGGTATCCCAAAAATAGAAAAATAATTTAATATTTATCATGCATGAAAATTGTCATTACTAATAGTTTAAAGTATCTGAGTGGTTATTAGTTTTAGAGTTACACCAGAAAAACTAAATCGTTTTGATCGAAAACTGGTTTTGCGTAAGAATCAATGTTACGAGTATTCTTAAATTTAAGATTTTAAGATTTTCCTGAAGCTTTAAAAAAGCTGATTAATTATCTGATATATTAGCGAAAGAATGTACTTACAGTGATAGTGTTTTTTTTTTTAGTGTCTTTCATCAAACATTTTGGATATTAAGCATGCTTCGATGTTTGAGATCAGTGTCTTTTATGATAGAAAAGTTAACCTGTTTGGTACTTTTATTAGGTCAAAATTGAAAATTCTAAGTAGTTTTAGAAAGCGTCAAAAAAAACTACCGACAAATTACCGAAAAAACCGCTAAAAGTGGGATTTAAATTTTGAGCGATTTGTATATCACATAGGCAACGAATAAACAATAATAAATACCCTATTGTAGGGACTACGTTAACGGCTTAGACTAGTGTTTTCGTATACAATGGTTATCATTGTATTTCAACATATTAACAGATCCATTACAAATACTGCACAGAGAGCGGTACCCACTTGTCAAATTTAAAATATATTTGTTTTAAAATAAAAATATTTATAAAGTGAATAAAATTTGAGGAGTAAGGACACACCAGAATAAACTGCAGAATTGAAGTTTGGTATAAGAATGATTTCATGACATACTGTGCATACAAGTTATAAGCTACACATGTTAAGTACCACATTATTCAATAAATATTTAAATTAATTGTATAATCTTCTTTAACAAAATGACGTATTATTTTATTGTGTACAAATAATGATGGAATCATGTGAAATAATACCAAATTTATTTCATTATTTTGATAAAATTTCAAAAATAATTTTAAAATGTGTATAATGTGTATATTAAGTATTCATATAAAATATAAATTATAACAGAATTGGACCACTTGGTACAAACTTTGTTATATAATTTATGAAACTCTGATAGGTTAAAAGTTAGTCAGTTATGTATACGGTATATCTACTATTACTTACACACAAACACCTTACACCATAACACCCAAAACAAAAATAGGAAATGTTGGTAACTGATCTGTTGTATAGACGTATAGTACATATTTCCTCAATTGAGTATCAGTCCATCTGTTATCTATGTGTAAATCATTATAAACAAAAAGCGATTATGTGCGAAGATTACCTATCTATGTATATTACTATTTACTAATTAATATATTTTAGGATATAACTATACGGCCATCATAGTTATTTAACGTACTATAAGTAATGCTGTAAGTTGTATTAATTATTGCTGAAAACATTGCATTATTTTACTGTTCATATTTATTATTATAATTATAATAGTATAGGTAAAAATAATATTATTGTTATTGAAAGCACATGTTAAAACTTTTTTTAAAATTATAACATTTTAAAGTCTTAAGTATGAATATTAAAATTGTTTAAGTATATTTGACAGTAAAAAAATTTAAATTTCGTGATAATGGCAGAAATTTGTTGTTTTTGAAATGCTCGTATTTTGGTTTTAAAATAAAATATAAAATGTGTATTGGGTTTCATGGGTTCCCTTGATATAGTTTTCTTACTTTTTAATTTGATAATAAATCAATTCACTCTATTATCAAGCGAAATAGAGTTCAATGGAGTTTCACATATGGCGTAGGTTGTAGGTACTAGGTAAAATAAATTCGGTATGTTATGTATTTGATAGATTGATGCAAAGCATACGGCTATAGAGTTCTTTAAATAAAAAAAACCTGTGTGTGTCAGTAGTACAAATTTAAATAAATATTTAACTTTGATTGGATTTTTATATAAACAAAAAATGATATATTTGTTTTTGAATATCGCTTAGTGTAGCTAATACTCTATTCCTACAGATAAACGAAATTAGAGGGGCGCACAGTGCTTCCCATACCCTACGTCTAGTTATCTGTATTATATAATATATATTATGTGGCTGTGGCCAGGTCTAGCAATAATGGGAGATGGTAAACTGTGGCAAAATTAACCTTTTTCTAAAAGTTGATATGTAAACTGCGGCAAAAAAAAATTGTACATTATACAAACTGCGACAAAACCGATAAGATACATTATACAAACTGCGGCAATTTGTTTTATATACCTTCTGTATGTACTACCTTTATACATATCGATACGATAACCTATATGTTATACGTTTATCGTTTAATACGTATTATGACAGCTATAATGAGTATTTTATCCGTGGCTTAACTTCATGATCGATAACGTTTGTAGTTTGTACCCTATCTTGTAACATGAATATTACCTATAATATTATACTCAATAGAACTTCTAGACACTCCTAGAGTATTAGGCGAAAAATAAAGGAAAAACCAATTTTAAAATTGAAAAATATTATTATTATTAAAAATTATTTTAAGAGATCGTAATGTACGTATAATCAAAAATCAATTATTATTACTAAAAATTATTAAGATCGTACAGTGATCGTAAAATCAAAAAAACATTTTTTTTAAATAAAACAATAATACAATATAGGTAGGTACCTATAATTAACATTTTGTCGTTTATTCTTAAAATTTAAATTTTGAATGGAAAAATTCACATACATTATTTGTTATAACTTCTGATTTCGAAGCCCACAAAGAAGGAATGGATATGTCTTGCATATAAGTTTCTGTTAAATAATCTCAAAATTGTACTATTTGATTATTAGATGGCATATCTGCAATTAAATCAAAAACAAACGAATCTTCGACTTCATGAGGTTCAAGGAACGGAAGACCAAAAATATAATTAAAAAATTTTCCTCCATCTGTGTCTCCTTCAATATAAAGTTTAGACTTTAGACAGACCCAAATTTTGTAATTTTCTAAACAAATTGTAAACACTGTTAATTGTTTGCCATTCTGGCTAAACATTGTTGTAAATTCCATTACGTTGAATAAATATTAAACTTTTAACTCTACTAACATTTAGCACTTGTAAGTAGATACTAACTAGTATTATCAAAAGTGAAGGAACCGATATTACCGATATGCTTAGTTAAAACTTAAAAATACATTTGGATTTACCTTACCAATATCTGCGCAAGACGCAACATCACATAATTAATTAAATGATATACGTACATAGGTACACATAGGTAGGTACATATGATTTAGGTACTATAATATAGTATAGGTATATAGAAGGTATATAAAACAAATGGCCGCAGTTTGTATAATGTATCTTATCGGTTTTGTCGCAGTTTGTATATTGTAAAATTTCTTTTTGCCGCAGTTTACATATCAACTTTTAGAAAAAGGTTAATTTTGCCGCAGTTTACATACAGCCGCAATAATAACTATCCATATAAATCACATAATATATTAGGTATAGTGTTGTGTAGAATAATAAGTCTTTGATTTTATTATTTATTATGACTATTATATTGTCGACTTACAAAGAAAAAAAAATAACAATAAGATAACGCCGACAAGAGTTTAACCCCCGATGATCCAATTACGTTTCACGGTCATCGCATAATAATAATATACATTATGTGTATATCAATATTAGTGTTATTCTGCCCGCCACCCCTTCACGCGTGGCTGACCACTGCTCGGTAGCCACGACCCCCCGTACCGACGCAATAAAATGTAGTATTGTCGTTGTTAAACGTTTGTAGTTTGTAAGGTTTTTTCATCCGTGACAGACGAGATCTGCTGTGTTATGCTGCGTTTCGGGGGGTCGAAAACTACAAAATAAATAAACGACAAATTGAAAACCGTCACGTTTGTGGTGTATGGCTAAGTGGCTAAATAATGCAAGAGCGAATAATGGCAAGAGGCAAGAGCATCAACTAATTGACGCCTATAACGACCTTATTTAAATGGTGTTTAAGAGGACGCAATTCCACGTACATTTCGCCAGCCCCCCCCCCCAAATTAAATTTTTTAAATTTTTTTTTTACCAAACATTAGTGTGCCATTAGTCAAAATTTAAAACTCCCAGTTATTTTCAGAAGCGCCGTGAAATACAAAAGAAAAATTAAGGAAAAACGGAAATTTTTAAGCAAAATCGATTTTTCACAAAATTGAATTTGGTTTTTGGTGTAACATTAAAACAAATGACCGTAGATACATGCAATTTTCACTGGTTATTTATATTTGCATTTTGTATACTTACACGATAACATTTTCAAAATATTTTGATTTATTTTAAACTGTTTAGGGACATTTTCATTTTCCATTTTTTTTTAGTTTTTTTTTCTAAAAATATCAATAAAATTGTATTTGTTGATTAAAAAAGCTTGACAATTAAATGGAAGGTTCCAAGTATATTGTTTCAAAGGCATTTGAAAAATATTGAAAATCCTTAATCACAGTTGTTTTTATAAGCATTTAAAGTTCAAAAATTGAGAATTCGTAAAAATGTTTCTTTTTAAATCTAAGGTTTAAGATTCCTAATAAGATTGTCTACCTTTATCAAAAAAAATATGTATATAAGAAAGTCAAATTAAATTTTTATGAACGTTTGAAATTCAAATTTTTACAACATTGGATATTCACTCGATTTCTCATGTAGTGATTTTCTTATTTTGTTGTAATTCAAAAACGAATAACGGTAGATACATGAAAATGTCACTGAATGTTTATATTAGCATTTAATATACACCATACAATATTAAATTAATTATATTAGAAAATATTTGGACTCTTTTTGAGCTGTTTACGGACAATTTCAGTTTCCAATTTTTTTAGTTCTGATATATTGTTACAATAGCAATTGAAAAATATTAAAAATACATAGTCACAATTTTTTTTATAAGCATTTAAAGGTCGAATTTTGACAAAATTTATCAAATTTAAAATTGAATTATTATTTTGTAGTTAAAAATTTATAAAATGATCGACTTTTATATCTAAGGATTAAAAATTTAAAACAAGATTCCACGTAAGTAGTTAATTCTGTTATTAAAAAAATCTATAAAATACACAAGGATAGTTTATTTTTATAGTCATTCAAGTTCAAATTTGGGCGAAATTACATAATAAAAAACCTAGAATAACTATTTTAGTCATTTTTTTGTGATTGTATAATACTATTCTAAAGTACACTATTATATATCAATGATAGTATCAGGGTTTGTTGTTGATGTATAACGCGTTATAAGTACCTAATGGATATTGTGATATGATTAATTTGGAATTTATTATTGGTCAATTTTTTTTTAATACCATAGATAAATATATAATATGTCTTATACCTAGACTGACATACCGTTTCCTCTCAGAATCGTTTTTCTTATACAATGATATTATATTATTGAATTCAAATTTGATACCATCCATTATACAGTGACCCACTTGTAACCTACTGTACAACAGAGCACCTTTTTAATAAGAAAATATGTAAGTTGGTATTTTCTTTCTCCACTATAGTCTGAACAAAGTTATTTTCTAAACTATTATAACTTTTAACATTGTTACTACCAATATGAATTTTACACTTTTATTATTTTCTAGTTGTAGGTACCTACCATAACTGAGATTTTTTTCTCTAGGGTCGGGTATTTTTTTCCGATTACCAATAAAAGTTAAAGGAGAACTATGTTAAATTCGTACCAATAATATTATACAGTATGTCCCAAAAGTCCCGTATCACCCTTAATATCTCCATGTAAAATCACAATATTTAAACGTGGTTTTTTTTACAGTACTAAGTATGAAAATTCTGATTGAATGGCATAAAATTCATTTATTTTTTTCTTTAAATTCAAAAATTTTCAAAAAAATTTTTTACGCATTTAAGAATTTAAAATTTTTAAGATAGCCATTTTGTTGAGCATATTTTTTAAAACAGTTCAAAAAAAAAAAATACTAAAATTAAATAAAAATTGACCAAGTTAGAGCAAGTTATGTTTTTGAATAATTGTAGTAAAAAAATAAATTATTGTTTCACATTTCAATAATGAAATATCTAATTTCAGCACACGACCATACTTTTACATTCCTAATTTATTTTTTTACTACAATTATTCAAAAACATAACTTGCTCTAATTTGGTCAATTTTTATTTAATTTTAGTATTTTTTTTTTGAACTGTTTTAAAAAATATGCTCAACAAAATGGCTATCTTAAAAAATTTTAAATTCTTAAATGCGTAAAAAATTTTTTTGAAAATTTTTGAATTTAAAGAAAAAAAAAAAATTTTATGCCATTCAATCAGAATTTTCATACTTAGTACTGTAAAAAAAACCGCGTTTAAATATAGTGATTTTACATGGAGATATTAAGGGTGATACGGGACTTTTGGGACCTACTGTATAATATAAATTGTAGGTATTCAATTTTGTCATAATAATATTATAAAATCGTAAAATATTTACTCGAATATTAAAATAAATAAAATTGTTTTCTTAATAAACTGTTATGTTCTAAATTACAATGATCTGTGATGAATAAATAGTATAAGTAAAGATAGGTACCTAATACGATAAGCAAAATAATAAAATATGAACAACTTATAACTTAGTTCGATAAATTTGATACCTACGTACGATATAGTTTGCTAGTTCTATAGTTAGGTAAGTACTATTTGAGTACTATTCTATAGCACGCAGTCATTATTTTTTTTTTCAATTTTGTATAGTTTTTTGGGGGGAACTCCAAAAGTAATGATCTATAAAAGTAAATTTCCTTATCATTGTTTTAAATGTTAAAAACAAATCGATTAAAAAAAAAAATTATTTTTGTATCGTTTTAGTCCTAGGAATATTGTGTCGGGGGGGGTAAAATTATCCTAGGCCAATCATACCCCCTCCCGGTATAATATACCTGGGAAATTCATACTGGGAGGTAAGATTAACCTAGGATATTTTTACTGGGGGTAAGGTTATACTAGGAAAATCTTACCCCCCCATGGAGGTATATATATCCTAGGATATTCTTAATGGGGGGTAAGATTATCTTAGGATTTTTTACCCCCCTAGGAGAGTATGATGATCCTAGGATAATTTTACCGGGGGTAAAATAACCTAGGAAGATCTTACTGGGGGTAAAATTGTTCTAGGAAAATCTTACCCCCTCGCCGGTAAAATTATCCGGGGGTACGATTTGACTGTGATACCGGGTAGACGGTAATACCTATTGGAAAAGTATAAGCTAAGTGTAAAGTGGAAAATAAAAATATTCTATATAATATCCACTGCTATAATAAGCTCACTGTTTTGATTTGGCCCTAGTTTATTATATATGTGAAAAGGTAAATTGTGCATCAGATATTCTGGTTTGAAAAATAATGGATATATATTTAATTTTTTTGGTACTAAACAATTTATTTATATTTTTATCGAAAGAAGTCCTTTAATACATACTATTTCAGAAAATATAATTGCATAATGATCATTCGGTCATACCTTTACAATATTGTTATCATTGTCTACTACCAGATGAACTTGTATAGGACCGAACCTGTAACTTCAGGTGTGCATCGTCGTTCTACGCGATATTTCTCACTCGAAACAGTCCAAAACGACTTAGGTACACATAACATATAATATTATTATATTGTGTATCGTTCATTGTGCACGCGTGTAAACACCGCGCGAAAAAAGCGTATAAAAAATGTACGACTAATTTCAACGGTCTCGCGGTGTCCGTTCGGTCGGTACTCTCCAATAAATCACACAGTATACCTCTAGGCAAAGGTGGGCATTAACTAGTTGACAAGTTAAAGTTCAGTTAAAAAATTAATTTTTTTTAACTTTTTAATTTAACTAGTTAGTTTATTTTCTAACTAACTTATGAACTTAAATAGTTTAATTTACAATTGAAATAACTTAGCTTTTCTCAGTTGATTTAAAAAAAATCCATTAAGTTAAAACATTTTGAAATTGTTCGTTTATACGTAAATATTACTATATCAGTATAAAATAAAAATAATCCAATACAAAAACACAAACATTTCTGTTCTTTTTCTTGATAACATAATTTTTTTAATTATTAATATATTTTATTGAGTTGTAAATTATATATTATGTGAGTTGTAATTATACCTAAATGTTTTTAATAAAATTAATAATTTTAAATTACAAATTGCCAATTGTTATATTTAATGTTATATAACTTATAATATATATGAAGGTCATGTTCATAACTCATCTTCATGTATTAAGACATTCAATTTCTAAACGATATAAAAAAATATATTTGTTAAATTATTAATTTGAGATGAGTATAGTTTAAATTAGTAAATAATAGAAAAGTAAAATGGTATACAGTGTACATTATGATAAAAGTTCAATAAAATTTTTTTTTATAATTTATAAATTAGAAACTAGAAAGACACATTCACTCTTTATGTGATTTAAATATTAATTATAAAAAAAAAAAATGGATTAACTTTTTTTAAACTGAGTTAAGTTAATATTTTTTTTCTATATTAAATTTTAACTTATCGAGTTAAATTTATAATTTGTTAACTGCTAACTTTTAACTTATCGATCTTGTGTCCTCTTAACTTAACTTAACTTGAGTTAATTATTTTCATTAACTTAACCACCTTTGCCTCTAGGTAGGTATATATATTATCATAGGTAGGTACTGTTATTTTATCGCGACGGTATATGTTTTCCTAGCTATCAATAATCTCCCTAGGATCAGCGTATTTTATCTGACAACGCCCTCACTAGTTATTAACGTCACATAAAATATATAAACAATATACGATATAATAAGCCACACATTAAACTGCATGGCTGATGATCTTTTATCATTCGAATTTTGTTGGATAATGCTATATTTTAATATTCGGTGTATAGTTGTTTAAGACGTTGAAAAAAAAAAACAGAAAAAAGAAAAGATTCAATTTCAAATCGGCGGATTCGTGTTACTTTTATTTTTCACGAGGTTAACCATAGTACATAGTACCCGTTGATACTACTATTGTTAAGTTCTACTTTTGTATCCACTTAAATCCGTTTTATTTCCAACTACTTCGAAGTAGAATATTTTTTTTTAGTTGAACTTTATTTAAAAAAAATTGTCCAACATAATATTATATACAGCCGTGTATTACCCCTTGCACGTAATTTATACATAATATAAAATATAAAAACACGCTTAACTGCAGACGCATAATAATAATAATAATAAGTAATAACAATAATAATAATAATGAGTATCTATACTTTTTTATATGCAGCTTTGAAGAAGCCTATACACAAAGTGTACCGACATTTCATTACCATCAAAATTACTACGGGGAAAAATTTCCAGACAATTTGCAATCTGCAGTATTTCTCATAAAAACATGCTATCTCGTCGAACCTAATTCCATCGGTTGTATTTTCATTTCTGATGTCATGGTTACTTGTAAGTTATAATGTTCCGTTAAAATAAATCTATTTATATAATGTGGATCTCGCACAGAAGCTTAATTACCTAGTGTGTGTGTGATGTTGTTAATATGATATATTTATACGGATCTCGTAACGAAATTCGAAAAATAAATCAATGTATACCATAATATGGATATAATATGGATCTCCGCTGTGGTGGTCGTGGATACGTTTTTTTCCGGTACCTACTTCAGTAATATGGGTGGTAAGTATATAGTTGGTATGGTTTTCGATTAAAAAAATATAATATATTTCGATGGTAAGACCACGGTGCCGCGGCTTTGTGCAGGATGGTCGGCTATTTACGTAATTACTAAACGACGACTGCCGCCGTCATTGACGTTTAAAATTAAAAAAATAAATAGAGGTTTCGATTATTGTGGGTATATTCTTTGCGCTTTGCCCCTCCCCCCCTCAAATTCACGCCAATGCGAAGTGACTGCTCGACACGGCGAGGTATATAAACGGCAATCGAGAGAAATAGAGATAAAAAAAAAGAAAATGTCACGGTGATATGGGCGAACGACGACGAATCGAGTATGTATTATTTTCTAAATACTTATTCGTGAGTATATTATATTGCATACAATACACGATGTTCTATATTATATGATATAATGCAGTAGTTCTCAACCGGGGTAACATGGACCTAGCTTAAGGGTGACGCAGAATTTTAACAAGAAAAGAAAAAAAATTTAATAAATTAATTTTTTCGAAAACAATCATATTATTTCTTATAATAAATATATTATACACCTATTATACCACCACTGTCATGTACATATCATAAAGTGTCAACGTTTTGAACACGCTTTTTTGTGTACTGTATTTTTTTTTTTTATTAAAAGAAGAATTTTAAAATATACATCTAAGATTGTTTATTATTTTGATGTTAGGGTGACGCAGTCTTTGACTCTAGTGGCTAAAGGTGACATGAATCAAAAAAGGTTGAGAACTACTGATATAATGTGTTGTAACTTGTAAGTGTACAATGGAAATTGCGAGAGTAACTGCGGAACTGCAGCGCACGTAGGTACTTATATGTTTATAATAATTTATATACCTACGGTATATATGTACATGAAATACCTTTGGTATATAATAATGCGCTCTGTCCTAAATGTATAATACACGTATGTACGTATATTAGCCATGTAGGTATACGGGTCGGCGAAGATGCGCGTCTATTGATGGTATTTTTTATTTTTTGTTATCGTGTATATATATAAGTATATAAAACGGAATATATAGGTCTTCGTACGAAGTATACGAAAAGTATACCGCTGACGACTCGTCATTTAGATCGACGATCCGTGTATAATATTGTTATATAATATACAGGGTGATTCTTTTATCAAACAACACTCATTATTTCAAAAAGTGTAAATTTTTTTGAAGATATTTTTTTACATAGTTTCAAGTTGCTTATAAAACAACGTTTTTATTAAAAAATTATATTTTTAATTATTTTTTATCCTTATAATTTTTTAAGTTTTTTACTTTTTTGAATGACAACATAGGGTTTTAATTTTATATTCTAAAGTAGAATATTTTTCTTAGAATTTTGATACATGAAAATTGAATTTGGGTTGATTAGTTTATGAGTTATAAATATTTAAAGTTTAGACGAGCGGTGAAGTGGACAAACATTTCGCGGGGTAACCCCGAACCACTCCACTCCGTTCGTCTAAACTTTAAATACTTATAACTCATAAACTACTCAATATATGTATAACATATATATATGTATAAGGAAATGTACAATTATAATAATATAATATATAGATTATAGGTATATACACGCGACGGGCATTTACTATTCCGAGCGCGATTTCTTTCTCACCCTCCGGCGACGGGTATTTGCACCCAATATAATCGAATTCACGGGTACACACGGAGAAAAAACTAAAAGAGACCGGTATACAATTGTTGTTGCGCCACGGCAAATCTTAAGCCGCGTACACACTTGTAACATTTTCTGTTACGCCGTAACGCCATAACACCGTTCCACCAATTGTCGGTAAATTTGGCCGCATCAATGGATGTTATGCGCAAATGTTACAAGTGTGTACGCGGCTTTACGATTTTTGCAGTTGTTTGCCGTGACTCGCATAGGTGATGAGCAAAGGGTGACCAAATAAAAAGTGTGCGTGTTTTACCTCCTTTACAAATTATATTAGAAGATGGCAATATACAATATAATGTAGTGGACGTCTCCACGGTACTAAACTAATTATACGGTATTTCTTAACCAATAATATGATAATAATAAATAATAATTAATGTAAGCGCCGTGTATAAGTTAACACGCGTTACAACCAACAATAATAATTTGGACAGCAGATAATAACAATTAGTGTATAATATGACCTGATCACCACCTCGACACGGATCACTGGTCGGCCTGGTCCTCGCTGGAAATGCGACAGCGTCTTCCTCGTCAACAACCGAGATAGGCACCACTGCGCAGCTAAACGGTGATCCAACGTCGACACGTATAATAAAACTCGCGGTGGCGGTGACACAAACTCCGACTATCTCGAAGTTTTCGACAGTATAAAATTGTGCAACTGTGCACGTAATATTAATGGCTTCAGCCCGATGAAATATTAATTGTAACAATACACAAGATCGGATAACCACAAGGTTGGCCCATGTAAAACGACGCGACGCGAACCGGCGGTACGTAATCCGCCGAGTTCAAACGTTGGCAAAAGACAAAAGTGTCTCGTCATGAGAGCCGTGGACGCCAGCCGGCGTGTGGACACCGTGAAGAGGAAACGACGCCGATCACGCGACTTAGAAAGCTTTTGGACACTGTAGATTCGGCGGGAATTCGGCCGCATTCGAACAATTGTCTCTGTAAATATTGTATGCGCACAATACGGATGTGCGTGTGTGTGTGTGTGTGTGTGTGGAGGGTGTATAGCAGCGGTTCTTAACCTGTGGTCCGGGGCCCCTTGGGGGTCCGCGATACTCATGTCGGGGGTCCGTGGCAGCCTCGACACAATATAACATATTACATCAATAAGTGACAGAGTGCATTATTACAATATTATTGGATTATTATTATTTTTTTCATATATAATATGTAGATTCTACACCAAATAATTGTATTATTAGTATTTATTAAGGTAGGTTATCAGTTTTTCATGTTCATACGAAATGTGCATGCGTACAGAACTGTAGTCTCGGCAGTCTTATATTTGCTACCACTATAATTGCAGTTGATCGATCGTAGTATCGTACTCAATTATAGTTTTATATTACATTTTTATAAAAAATTAATTGTAATAAAAATAATTGGAAATGTGTATGTTTTGTTGTTTACTAATGTAATTTTTAATATAAAATAATTATTATAATTTTGGTTATGATAACATGAGATGTTTATTAAAAAAATTGGTAAGGGGGTCCGCGATTTCTAAAAATCTTTCATCGGGGGTCCGCGATCTACAAAAGGTTAAGAACCGCTGGTGTATAGAGAGAGAGATCAAACACGTATACACTCGATTTCGACCGTGTCGAATTCGTCGTTTTACGCGATATTTTTCACCCCAAACAGTCCAAAACGACTTACACATAACATATTATATTGTGTATCGTACATTATGCACGCGTGTAAACACCGCGTGAAAAAAGGGTGTAAAAAATGTACGACCAATTTCAACGGTCTCGCGGTATCCGGTCGGTCGGTACTCGGCAATAAACCACGCAGTATACCCCTAGGTAGGTATATATTATCATAGGTAGGTGGTACTGTTATTTTATCGAGACGGTATATGTTTTCCTAGCTATCGATAATCTCCTGAGGATCAGAGTATTTTATCTGACAACGCCGTCACTCAGTGGCGTATTTACGGGGGGGGATTTGGGGGATCAATCCCTTCCTTGGTATTTTTATTGCAATTATTAAAGGATTCAAGTATACATATATAGATACTGAATCGTCAATTTGTTTTAGTATTTACTATGTATTTTTCATTTTTGTACATACAGTAAGAAAAAAATCAATTATAAGGTTATTAATAGACTGTTATTATTACGCTACTCAAACTCCGCAATGTCCTAAATGGTGCGTTTTCTGTATAAATGAGGGCTGCACTCGACGTACCAGCTAGACACGACTGTAGTCAAGGCAGGGGGTGGCTATAGTTCTATTCACGTGAAGTCAGCAAAACGTCGTGGAACATAGTAGCCATTTATGACTAAACAAAATTCCCATTATTGATTTATATTATTTGTTAAACTGTAAACTGGTGATACAAATTCTTATCTTATTTGTATGGAAAAATGACATTGGTATTTTTAGACGAAAAATGATTTGAATGAGCTGATAACTTTGGAACTTGTCATTTTGTAAAATCGTGTTTATTGTATAATCATTTACGCTAAATTTCGTTGTGTGTAAAATGAAGAGAAGTACGCTGGACTACTTTTTTCAGCCACAAGAAAAGAAATCGAATATTTATGTGGAAATTGAAGATGTAAGTAAAACTGTTAAAGAAATTCAATAATAATTAATTAATTATAAATTAATTATATAATTATTTCAAATCTAATGAAAAATAATCAATATGTTATTGTTATAAGCTAAAATTAATGATTAATAATTGGTATTAAATGTTAATAATGTTATGTAAACTGTACAGTATGTAGTGAGTAAGTATAGGAAACCTCAAAGGGGGGTGTGGGGGGGCAAAGCCCCCCACTATTACATATGTCATTCAGTGCCTCATCCCCTCCCTTTAGCAATTCCTAAATACGCCGCTGCCGTCACTAATTATTAACGTCACAAAAAGTATATAAACAATATACGATATTATAAAGTCACACATTAAGCTGCATAGCTGATGAGCTGTCGCGGCGGGACAAATAATAATCTATCATCGATTGTGCGGGTACGCTGTAATATTATTATGACATTTCGTTGGCTTATTTTTTGTACATTCATTTATAAGTAGGTATAGGTACTAGCTGACCCCACGCTGCAATCGGTTGCCGGGAAAAAATCCAAAATCTTTTATCATTCGAATTTTGTTCGATTTGTTATATTTTAATATTCGGTGTATAGTTGTTTAAGACGTTGAAAAAAAAATAGAAAATAGAAAAGATTCAATTTCAAATCGGCGGATAGTATTTATGTTACTTTTATTTTTCACGAGGTTAAATATAGTACATAGTACCCGTTGATAGCAGAAATAACCAAATATGTGGTTACCTATAATTTTACCGATTACCCGACGGTTAAAAAATAAGTACAGTAAAAAAAATATATCAAATACCTACGCATTAACATTATATCCAATTATCATGATAATAATTTAATTTCATGTAACCAGTGGCAACTTTTTATTTATAAAAAAATTCTATTAACATAAATATGTTTTTGAGTTTTGACCTGGATGCAAGATTTTTGATTTTCGACATAAGTCATATAATAGTTACATAATTACTTATTTATACAAACAATTATAGTTAATATTTCTTTTAGGCACAGAATATTTTTTTAGAACAATAATTGTCTACTTGTTAAGTTCTACTTTTGTATCCACTTAAATCCGTTTTATTTCGAACTACTTCAAAGTAGAATATTTTTTTTTAGTTGAACTTAATTTAATAGAAATTTTCCAACATAATATTATATACAGCCGTGTATTACCACATACACGTTATTTATACATAATATAAAATATAAAATCACTCTTAACTGCAGACGCATAATTATAATAATAACAATGATATAATAATAATGAGTATCTAGACGTTTTTATATGCAGCTTTGACGGAGCCTATACGTAAAGTGTACCGACATTTCATTACCATCAAAATCACTACGACATTTCTTCCAGACAAATTGCAATTTAGAGTAATTCTCATAAAAACAGACTGTCTCGTCGACCCTAATTCCATCGGTTGTATTTTCATTTCTGATGACATGGTTACTTGTAAATTATTATGTTCCGTTGGAGTGGTCGATAATATAACGACAACGACTACAACAAAGGTCGGCACAAAATTGTATGGGCTCTTGTCCTTCTATTGGATTCGAGGGGTTGGAAAGATATTTACGGACGGTTTACGTTGTTTTAATAACGGGAAACCCGATTTATCCAAAAAATAGGTATAGTGAACAAATATCAAATACAGGTTAAAATTATATCCAATTATCATGATAATAATTTAATTGTATGTAACCAGTGGCAGTTATATTTATTTATAAAAAAAAAATTTTTCTTGCCTACGATGTTTTGTGCCACGCACAAGTATTCACCGCCATCGTCTTGTTTGATTAATCATCAGATTGCCACCGTCTACGATTCACATCCTAAACAAACAAGTCATATAATGTCAATGGCGATCTAAATAATACTGGCAATACAGATAATACATTTGAAAATAGAAATATTATTATGCTACATCTGTAGTTATATCATTATACCTACCTATGATATTACTTTTAAAATTAATTTACTTCAAAATAATAATATTAAAACAAATTTAAAAAAATAAGCTACTTGATTTAAATATACGTTTTTCTTTATCAAAATGTGTTTAAAAATTAGATTTACAAATTGGGTACCTTACTTATTTTAAATTTTTCAAAAAAAAAATTAGGTAGGTGTACTTATTATATACAATTTTAGATTCCGTGCGGAGTGATGAATGTATTGATTTTCCAATCATGTGTGTTTTTTTTAATTTTAAATTTTTAAATTGTTGTGTCTGCCGTCACTGTTTGGGGGAGTAGAACTGCTTCTATTTTCTTCAACAGTATCTTGTTCGATGGGAAGGTGAATTAAGTTGGTGCATTCGGGAGGCCAAAATTTAAAATTTCCAATAGTTTTCAAAAAAAATTAAGAAAAAACAGGAATTTTTACGCCCAATAGGTTTTTGACAAAACGACTTTAGTTTTTTTATAATTGTAAAACAAATGACCGTAAATACATCAAATTTTTACTGAATGTTTATATTAGAATTTTCCATGAACCATAACATTTTCAAGTTTTATTTTGAGCTGTTTTCGGACATTTTCAGTTTCGATTTTATTTTTTTTTCTATAAATATCAATAAAATTCTATTTGTTGGTTAAAAACTCTTAAACATTTAATTGAAGGCTCCTAATATATTTTTTCAAAGGAAGATGAAAAATATTAAAAATCTTAATTCTTATTTTTTAAGCATTTAAAGTTCAAATATTGACAAAATACGCAAAAATGACAAAAATTCACAAATTATTTTTAGCTAGAAATTCATAAAAGTTTTTATTTTTAAAACTCAGATTTGAAAATGTAATACAAGATTCATCATAATATTGTCTACTTTTGTCAAAAAAAAATGTCTACCAGAAAGTCAAATAAAATTTTTATGAGCGATTGAAGTTTAAATTTTTTCAACATTGGATATTCACTCGATTTATCATATAGGTACCTAGCGATTTCCTTATTTTTCTGTCATTCAAAAATTAATAACTGTAAATTCATTAAAATTTCACTGAATATTTGTATTCTCATTTTCTATCCACCATAACAATTTTGAAAATATTTTGACTCATTTTCAGCTGTTTACGGACAATTTCAAATTTCAATTTGTTTAGTTTTTTTTTTATAAATATCAATAAAATTTTATTTTGTGGGCTAAACAGTGTGAAAATTTAATATAAGGCTCCTGATATATTGTTACAATAGCAGTTTAAAAATATTAAAAATACAAACATAGGCACAATTTTTTTTTATAAGTATTTAAAGTTCGAATTTATCAAAATTTATAAAAATCTCGAAAATTATCAATCATTGTATTTTTAAAAAATTATAAAATGAACAGTTTTTAATTTTGTATAACTATGGATTGAAAATGTAAGACAAAGATTCTCATAAATAGTTCATACTGTAACCAAAAAATCTATAAAATATAGTTGAAGAACAAAGTTATAAGAAACAGTTATTTTTTACTCACATTTTTAATTCAAATTTGGACGAAATGACATATTAAAACCAAGAATAATGATTTTAGTTATTTTGTTGCAATTTAAAAATATTATTTGTTGGTAGGTATATGAAACTTTTAGAGTAAATTGTTATATTTTATAAACACGCAATGACATTTTCAAATGTAATTTTTTCTTTAACAATGAATTTAACCTACTATAGTAAATACTATTTTTAAATTCCTAATACTGAAATTAATTACCTAAGTACTTTATTCACAATAGTATCATCAAATACTGTATATTAACCGTCTTTTCCGTATACAATGATATTATATCATTAAATTCAAATTTAATACCATTCATTACAGGGACCCACTTGTAACCTACTGTACAGAAGAGTGACATCCACTTGCCCACCTTTTCACAATTGGTGTACTTACAAAAGTCTATAAATTATTTAAAATAAATATTTAAATGATTAAAACAAAAGTTACCTATTCAATTTGTCGAGTGTTTCTGTTATACATCGTGTATAAGTTCATAAATCATAAGTGCAATTAGAGTAAAAAAAATTCCCCTACAACTCCTAGGGCCGCTAATAAACTTGGAATAGTGGGCCGGACCCGTCCCAGTCCGCCCCTGTTCAGCGGTATATATAGGTAATGTGCAGCCGAGTTGTCTATTCTACGATTTCGTTACATAAAGTATTACATCGATTGGTAATGATTATCTAGGTTAGTACATTTTTTTTAAATTATTGAATTTCCTCCGTTCGACAACATTGGAATATCTAGCTGGTATACCTAAATATAAAATTACCCGAATTTCGTTTAATATGGAATAATAATATGAAATAGTTTTATAATTTATTAACGTGCGAGTGTCTCGGCCATACAACGCGATTTTCATTATAGTCCTATATAATGTTATTATACGTATCTACACGAGAAGAGTCCCCCCGTATAAATTATTTAACTTATAATTATTTACTGAACACACAAATCTAATGTTTGGCGAGGACATTCCGGACCACTCTGTATATATATATACACACAGGTATCTTCTCCCCTGTACCTAATACGGAAGTGTACGATCGCGAGGAGGGCGTTTTATCATTATTATTATTATATAGGCATAATAATATACACTATAAACCTACCTGTAAAGGCGAAAACGCACTCAAGACATTCATTACTTATATACACCATAAACAATATAAGTTTCACCTACTGCTCCTAACTGGTGCTCGTACCACCGCCGCCGAGGCTTTTATGGCCAAACTCGGAGGCACAGAAGTATCGGGCGCGCGTTTTCCGGAAATACCGACGGGAATAGAGACTTTTGATAATATATTTCCCCGGTTTTTATATATATAATATTATATTATATACGTTTAAAAATACGCAAATAAATCAACGGACGCGTCGCTGGAGACTCGCAACAAACGGACATTCCTGCAGCGACGTCCAATAAAGTATAACGCAATAATATAATATAATTATAATATATAATATATAATATACGTTTTCCGGACGCGTCCCCTGCACATTATATAGGTCGACGCGGGTGGACCTGCACGTGACAGTCGGCCGATTCCGAGCCAAGTCCGCCGCCGATTTTAATGATAATAACAATAATAATATAATCGAGAATAATATAGGTACTCGGTAACAGTGTATATACCGTACACAGCCACCGCCGTCACGGAGTTATGACGATACAATTTGTGCATAAATATTATTAAATATCACCAAAATATTCCAGCGCAGTTCAGCGGCAGTGTCCCGCAGGGGTGTAGTGGTAGGGATCACGGAATTTTATTATGATAATAATGTTGTTATTATATTTTCACTCGGTGTCGTTGATTTATGGCTCATCCGGTGGTTGTACGATTGTTATTTTTTATTATTTTTTTTTTCGCACCATAATATTATATTTTTGTGTCCACCCAGTATAATTAACGGCCCGATAATGCGTAATCCGGTCGTATACGATAATATACAGGCAGGTAGGTATGTAGGTAGGTAAATGTTACACCCAAGTTTGGAAACAAATTTAATTTATTTAAAATCTAACTTTGGATTTGGACTATTAGGAGAATGTCATTTTGAAGAATAATGTATTTAAAATTGTAACTAACATCTCTGAAATGCTAGATGGCCATATTAATAATTGTACAGTGCAACAATGCAATATGAATATTATTATAACATCAACATCCTAAAACTAATAATGAAAATATTTTTAATATAATTTTTTTTTATTCATATTTTACTTTTCAATTTATTTTTAATATTGAAATTTATTTATAAATTATTTAAATGCTTCTACTATTACAACCATTATTATACCCATTACCCATATCTCTAATAAAAACTATTATTTATAAATAAGTTTTTTCACTTACTTAATTAGTATTTTAGATAATTTTTAAAGTCATTTTTGAAGTTTTTAGGGCATTTTTGCACTTTTTTTAGAGCTTTTATGCATTTTTTTTAGTGCATTTTTGTGTGTTTTTTAGGTCATCAACATCCTAACTCTAATAATAATGTTTATCGGTGTTTGAATTTTTTAAGACATCTAACTTAAACAATAATAATTTATACCTTGTGTTAAAAGTTAAACGCGTCATAATAATTATTACATTTAATTAATTATTGTGTCGTACTATAGAGCCGATAAAACAATAATAATAATATATCAAATACGCTGCATCTCGTATAATACTGTCTGATGAAATATCTCACTGCGGAACAATCGACGTAAATATATTTGTATTATATTATATGCATATTTACTTGGAGTAAAAGAACAATCGTAAAACGTCGGTCGTGATTTTACAATCAAAAGTCGGACATCATTATTCTCATTCTCGACGGGCCGTAATCGAAAAAAAAGTATCCCCGGGGGGTTCGAACTGTCTATAACCGAATTTGGACTTGACACGTTTCCGAGTTTCCGATCAAAATCTTAAAGGATTCGGAAGGAGCCATCAAAGCCTATTTTATTTTTTAACTTTTTTGAACGACAGCGTTCATTTTAAACTTCATAAACATAATATAATATTTCCGTTAACACTTGTCAATACGATAAGTGTTTACATATTATTTTAGAAGGTTCGACTCTTCTCATGTCGACACTGATCGACACGGTATGTGGTCATGTCGGACAGCGACAATGTCAAAGTGTGTTGTGTTGTCTCCGTCTTACACACGTACCACATGGCAAATTTTCGTTTACCAGTTTCAAAACTTTCAATAGCGTACTGTTAGTTTTGACATTATAGGTATAGTGAATCGATCTATTACACAATTTAAAGCTAGGATTATTATCTAGGGCTCCGAGTAGGCTTTTTTTGATATTATGATTTTTAAGAAAGTTATGACCTTTTGGAAACTGTAAATTTTAAATTGATCATTACTTGCTTAAATATATTAATATTATAAAAGGCTACGCGGGGCCCTAGATGTTATACCTTACACTTTGAATTGTGCGTTATAGGTCAATTCACTCTAATATAAAAATTAACAGCACATTATTGAAATTGGTGAACGAACATTGGCTATGTCGTACGCGTGTGTAAGACAGAGACAACGAACGCGGGCGCGACGTCCTCTTAAACGTGACGATAAAGTTATTATAATTATTATTGTACTCGGATCGCTCGGGCGGACAGCGTATTGCTGCACAGAGTTCTACGGTATTTCGACTATAAAATACATATACATAATATATTATATATATATCGATGGCGTAGCTCACAAGTGTGATAACTGACATTTTCGTAATTGTTCAGGAGAACGATTTTTAAGTTTGAGATGTAATAACAAATTCAAAAATGTAACGAACTGTACGACATCTATCGGAGTAAATAATGAACTATTCACTTACAATGTTTGGGCATAATGTGCAGAATTGTATGATTAAATTGATTATGCACTTAACTCATTTTTCAAAAAAATGTCACTTATCACACTTGTGCGCTACGCCATCGATATTATAATGATGATGATGCTGACGATAATACTATGATAAAAATATAAGATATACGTATACAGTATATATACATATAGTGCTGGTTTTTAATCGTTTAAGCAGTTGTATATCCAAAAACACTATCGTCGCAGCCGTTCAAATACATTATGGATCCGGTATATACCGTGTGGTCGCGGGCACTCTATTTCGTCGGTATGCGATCTACACCGAAAATATGATCTTCGTCGTACCAACCGAATGTGAATAATATTTTCCGCGGGTCGGACATACGTTGCCACAGCAGCAGCCGTCGACGGGTCACCGACACACACACACACACACACACTATACGTGTCTACGGAGTGTTTTAATTATTATTAGCCCGATATAGTATATCTTACGGCGGACGTTTAAGACGCGACCGAAAAAAAAAACATTTAAGAAATACGTGTTTTGTGTAATATATTATACTCGCATGTTCGAGGGAAATTATATACATATACATTATATCAGTAACGTATCTAGGATTTTTTCAAGGAGGGGGATATAAAAATTTTGTAATGTGTAAAAATAATAATAATAATTAGTAGGTATCATAATCTAGTATAGTTTAATTTCTAAAATCTAAATCTACCTAATACAAACTCTAAAAACAACAACCGATTGGAACTTTTATTAATTATCATTGATCACGGACTTCAGTTAACTTACAACAGTCGTGTATGATTCAACTATTCTGGGTATTGTGTTAATATTTAAGTTGAGTACCTTATTCTACCTAAATTAAAATGTATTTTTTTCGTGACGCGTGTTTACATTAATCTTTTAATTTGATCAAAATATGACTGGGTTGACAAAAAATAAATGGGTTGTGTGGCTAAAAATATTAAATTAACGCAAACTGCTCAAGAATCAAAAATAATTTCCGGTATGTTTAATAAACAGATAAAACTTGAGGTGATAACTAAGCAATAAAAAAAAATATATTTTTATTTAAGATAATATTAATTTGTAAATATATTGTATACCAATATAAGAGTAATAGAGTATGGACAATAAGTGAGGAATCAGGTAAAATTGATTTATAGATAATGCAGTTGATATATTTTCAAAAAAAAGAAGATATCCTAATAAACTACTAATATTTTCGTTTATCAATATAAATATAGCCGTATAATAGTTTGCAGACATTTAACTGATATATGTATACAATTGTTTTTTTTTAAATGTCTGCTACCTTATATTTAAAAATTATGTTACCTAGTTAATAAAAAGGGTACCATAAACAAATTTAAGCAGATAATATGTAGTTGTGAGCAGTTTTTTTTTACCCATTCATCGGGCTGGTCAAAACCTTTGCCCCCTCTATTGAAAAACGAAATGATGCCACTGGTTGTATGATATTATTGAATTTAATACCATTCATTTTCGTTCATAGGTTAGGTTTTAGGTGAGCTGTTCAATCTTCATACAACTATCAAATAATTGTTTTAATAAAATTAAAAAAATTAAAATAACCTTCCCGGGGGGGGATATGACCCCCATACCCCCCCCCGTAGATACGCCACTGCATTATATAATATTATAATGTGTGTAGTGTGTACACACGCGTTTACTAGCTACAGAGTACAGACAAATACTGGACGATCACGACGACGATACGTGTTTAACGTCGGATCTGTGGTTTTTTATGGGAAACGATATAGGCCGTTATAACGACGACGACGACGACGATTATTATTATAATATGCACGAGGAACCGGCTACATTGCTGCTGGTATATTGTATAGGTATTTAACAATATTTAAATTTATAAGAAACTTATATTCAAACACATTCCAGTTTGTATAATATAGCCCAGACGTGTCTGCAGCTCGACCGTAGTGAAGATATAATATAATACGCGTTTAATATAATATAATAAATATATTATAATAAAATATGTAGTCTATTCCTCCAAACAATGATCGTTCATCATCGTCCATTCGAACTTCAATTCGAAGTTACAATTAAATAATATACGTTTGCTGTCAACAATAATAATGGGTTACAGCATGATATTACATACGTAAACACTAAACGCGTTGATCGATACACGTGTATTAATTACTAAATACATTGTATTTTGTTTTCACTTTTAATAATGTTGCACGCTTTTAAAGAATGAATTACCATAAAAAAAACCTCTCCGTTTTGGACTCTCAAAAAAAGGATAAAATCTAATGATTATTTAAGCGGTATTCCGATCAATCCCCCCCATTTGTGAGACCGACACTAAATACAAAACTAAGGTCATATTAACTATGGTATTAAGAATCGATTAAAAAAATCGTCATCTAAATTACAAATACAACAGAGGCAGTATGTGTGTGTGTGTGCAGGATGACTATAATGCGTCGGTCGGTCTGTGCGCGGGGATCCTTTTAAACGTAATTCGAAGGACAAGGGGGGAAACGTCCATTGTGCCGTATAGACGGACGGATAATGGATCTGGTCCGACAGAATGAATGTCTATCCAACCATCCACGAACGCGCACTGAAAGGGGTCGATGACGGCTATTATATTATAATATATATGTATAATATGTGTAGAGACAAAAAATAAATTAAATAGAACCCAGAGATCTCATCCCCGTCTCGTTTGTCGTATTCAAAAGTTCCGCTTTTACGGGGCCGAAAACAATAAATAATATCGTTTCTCCTGCAGCTCCGCGTATATACACATGTATACCTACGTATTCCCGTTTATAAAGAGTCAATCCATGAGTGAAAAAAGTTCAAAAAGCCCACTCTTTTATGGTCGTCCTTATTTTTTTCTCGGTCCAGCTATGCAATTTGTATGGGAAAAAATTGTCTTAGTTGAAAGTTAATTTGATTTTTCAGACGTATCTCACTCACAAAGATAACCAACGGGTCTCGTATAATCGGATGCGAAGAAAAAACCCCACATAAACCTCACGGCTCACGACTAAACGTTCGCGCTTATTCTGCATCAAATACCTAACCTATATTAATTGTCTCGCTCCTTTGAATCCCTCATCCACTCCTCATTAAAGTTATCGTGTTGTGTATATTATATTATATAGCTACAGCCTACAACAGACCAGCTGGGCGCAGCCATAATAATATACGTGTACAATACTATTATAATAAAATACAATATGCAACCATATTATATTATTTTAATACCTACCTATATAAGCGTAGTCGTGGTAGGCACTTGACTACTCTGCAAACTCCCCTCGGCCCCCCTCAATTTTCAATATTATTATTATGATAACTGATAGTCAGTCATAAAATACTTTTGTACTATGGTAAATGTAGTGAAATGAGGTTACCCCGTCCAAATTAGTTTTTATAACTTAGGTGTGAATAAGAATATTATTTAACCGTAATATGTTTGTGTATTAATGTCTTATGTACTTATTTATATGACTACCCTGCCAGAAATTCTTATGAGTACCTATATACTATATACAGGTATTGAGTTATAGTATACCTAAATATAATACAGCGAAATATTCGTTGAGACTTACAAAATTAGTTATTTGAATCCTAATGAGAAATATATAGAGAATATAATATATTGAGAATAGGTATAATATTTTGAATTTATAACCATCACGATATTTTTGTTTTAATATTTACACGCATATTATTATACGCTCGAGTATGATGTTGGTTAATATATAATTAAAATAACATAATTCATTATTATCCATGTTATATATATATTTTGCAGGATATCCGCTGTTCCGTCTATCAACTTTTATAACTATAGAAGAGTTACTGCTCGGTAGTTTACAACACTATCGAAAATCCACAGAAAGTTTTAACCGTTTTTATGCATCGATAATAATTATAATAATAATAATACTTTGTTCCGAGTCGACCGCGGACGCATTAAAACTTATGGTGCTGCGATGATGGCGTTGAGCGTATTGTTGCATATAATATATGCATATAATATATAACATGTTACATAATTATTATGTAACATGTGTAACACAGGTCATTATTATTATTTCTGTGACAGGGTGCGGACAACGACTATGCCCCGTCGTCATAGTATATGCGATACCACACGCGGTTTTCGGGCCGCAGAAATTCATTTGGTTTTTTGGGGTGACGGTAACGACGAATCACATATTTTGCGGCAGAGAGAGAGAGAGAGAGACAAAAACGGAGTCGGCCGTTTGCATCGTAATCACGAGTTATTGTACCCGGCTGCAGCTTTAAGAGTGTGCAAAACAAAATAAATATATAAATACCTATAATAATTTCATGTGTAATTATGATAATATATTAAATCACGCCTAGGTAGCTTCTGTGGTAATCCCCGTGGTACGGGTGAGAGGGGGAGAGGAAGTTTTTTTTTTCTCCAAATTCGTCCTTGTTGGTTGATGATGTAAGGACGCTGTTCGGCGTTTTTGGTTCGATCGCGTAAATGCACAAACACTATTTTTGATCATTTTCTTCTGGTTTTCAACGTGGCGAAATTCTGACATCAACTGCTGAGGTATATACTACGAATATACGTTTGGAAATGGATATTGGCGTTGGTACCACAGTCTGCTGCACATACAACATAGATGATGATTTGTCATGTATATTGCATATCATATTTCAAAACGAAAATAATAATAATAATAAATGTATTATTGATACAATTATTATTTTTTTAGCTAGGTATATTTACTAACCACCTAACCTATACCTAGGTATAGTTATAAAACAATCAGGTCCGTTCAACAAGTGCTGCATTTGAGTAAAAGATAAATAGCATAATAATTTAAGTATTTAGTTTTGATATACAGCTCAATATACTCGTATTAATTGCATAATATATAACATATTATAATTATTAAGTAATAATAATAGGTATCAGCTATATAGTATATTATATAATATTATGTTTTATTGCTCTTCATTCATTGTCGATGGCAGGTGGTGGAGGGAAAGAAGAGGCTTAAGCACACGAATGCGGCAAAGTTCACAATAAAAAATAGACCTAAAGAAGATCGGGACGGGGGGGGGGGGGGATATAGATAGAGAGTCGACAGCCACCGTTTAATTAGACTTACCGGCCTCAATTGGCAGCTAAACAGGGCGAATTGTGTACATAACGCGCACACTCAGTTTTACTGCGGGTATTCCGGTAGTATCTTTTTTTTTTCGTTTTCGAATGAATATTAATGATATCCGTCGTCGTCCCGTATGCCGATGATGAGTGACACTATTGCTCAATTATTATTACTGTACGTATGCAGTAGGTATACGACACTGCACCCGTTAGACGGTTATCTTTATTGTAGAATAATTTGTTATAATGTCACCGTCGTCACACATAAATTCCAAATTAATCATATCACAATATCCATTAGGTACTTATAACGCGTTATACATCAACAAAAACCGTGATACTATCATAGATATATAATAGTACACTTTAGAAGTTTCAAATACCCACAAATAATATTATTCAATCATTTCAATCATAACAAAATAACTAAAATAGTTATTCTAGGTTTTTTAATATGTTATAATTTCGTCCAAATTTGAATTTAAAATGTCTGTGAAAAATAACTGTGTTCATATATTTTTTAGATTTTTTGGTTACAGTATGAACTATTTATGAGAACCTTTGTTTTAAATTTGCAATCCTTAGCTATTTTTTAGTAACAGAAATAACTACTTACGTGGAATCTTGTTTTAAATTTTCAATCCTTAGCTATAAAAACTGAACATTTTATCATTTATTAATTACAATGATTGATAATTTTCGAGATTTTGATAAATTTTGTCAAAATTCGATCTTTAAATGTTTTTATAAAAAAAAACTGTGCCTATGTATTTTTAATATTTTTCAACTGCTATTGTAACAATATATCAGGAGCCTTGTATTAAATTTTTACACTTTTTGGCCCAACAGATAAAACTTTATTGATATTTATAGAAAAAAAGAACTAAAAAAATTGAAAACTGAAAATGTCCGTAAACGGCTCAAAAAGAGTCAAAATATTTTCAAAATTGTATGGTGTATAGAAAATGCTAATTTAAACATTCAGTGAAATTTTCATGTATCTACAGTTATTCGTTTTTGAATTACAACAAAATAAGGAAATCGCTACATGAGAAATCGAGTAAATATCCAATGTTGTAAAAATTTGAATTTCAAACGCTCATAAAAATTTAATTTGGCCTTCCGGTAGTGATTTTTTTATTGATAAAGGTAGACAAACTAATGAGTAATCTTGTATTACATTTTCAAATCTTAGATTTAAAAAGAAAAATTTTTACGAATTCTTAACTCAAAATAATTTGCTAATTTTTGTGATTTTTCCATATTTTGTCAATTTTTGAACTTTAAATGCTTATAAAAAAAATTTGCGACTAAGGATTTTTAATATTTTTCATCTGCCTTTGAAACAATATACTATTAGCCTTCTATTAATTGTCAAGCTTTCTAAACCAACAAATACAATTTTATTGATATTTTTAGAATAAAAACTAAAAAAAAAAATGGAAAATGAAAATGTGTTCATTACAGTTCAAAACAAATCATAATATTTTAAAAATTTTAATGTGTATAGAAAATTCAAATATAAACAACAGGTAAAAATTTCATGTATCTACGGTCATTTTTTTTAAAGTTACACCAAAAACCAAATTCAAATTTGTGAAAAATCGACTTTGCGTAAAAATTCCCGTTTTTCCTTAATTTTTCTTTGGTTTTTCACGCCGCTTTTGAAAATTTACGACAACGCAAAATGTATATACATATATATAATAAACTAATATTATGTATGCGAGTACTAGAATCTATTTCGTACAAGAGTGGAAAACGGCGTCGGCGGCGGATCGAATGAGAAAAAAAAAATATATCAGTTTCCGGCGCATTCAACATTCTGCGCAGTTTTTCAGCGAATTTTCTCCCTATTCGTGTACATACGAAAAATAGCTGACAATACATCAGTCCTTATATAGTGTAGTCAGAACTCTCTATCTCTGCAGCGTGCACGCCAAATGGCTCTTCTCGCGTGGCGAACGTGTGCATATCGTAATAAATCCATCCGATTCGCAGTGTTCGTTTCGATCGGTTCTGACGACGGAAAACGATTTCTTTCAGTCGGTTACCATCGGTGGTTTACCTACCCATACACGTGTGGGAGCATGTTATAGGAGCAAACTGTGGGCATGACATTTTGTCCGCGGGGTGCTAAAATATTTTGCAGGACCCGTTTGGACCAATTTTACTAAAACACCATCTCGTTTGGACCAGCATTTTCCTTCCCATTTTATTTTTAACAGGCTTAGGACTGTCTTTGGCATGGTTAAAAATGCTGTTTCTTATTTTTATTATTATTATTTAATTGTGTATAATATTAAAAAAATAAATAGGTACATTAGGTACAAATTATTAATTTTTTAAATACGAATCGACTGAATTACGAAAATAAATTTTTTTAATGAACTATTTAAATTCGAGCTGCTTGAAACATTTTTCCAATTATCTTTAAATACGTAAATTGAGATATCTCACCATTTACATATTGTGCCCATCGTGCATGTAGTATGTTGTGTTTTTTAAGTGTGTCATTTCTTTGAACATTAATTTAATTATTTGAAATTGATGATATTTTCAGCATAGTTTGAACTTTTAAATTTTTAAGAACGTCAATTACTCGGAAAATGTTTGGATGGGGTGTATAAAATTGTGAATTATAATGAGAGTGAAATGATTCAGGACCATTTGTTGTACGTGGTATCAACAGTTATACACGTATTACCTCGTTTTGTTTGGAAAACATTTTCGATTTGGATATCCATTTTAACTACACGAATATTAAGAGTGCACAAACCTAAATTGAAAATACTTATACTGATGAGCTATAGAAACAGGGCCTTGATGTTACCACTGTGCATACGTAGAACGTGTTTTGAATTTTTGATAATAATGTATAACCGCAATATTGCCAATTAGTATTATCGCACCGGCCGATAAGGCCGTTTTGTAAGATATATCTATTATTGTATTATACGTATGATTTATAATATAACTGTTTGTTTTTGGTCAGTTATCAATTATAAATAATTTTGTTCTGTACATAATCTACAAATAACAAATTAGTTTACACAGTTAAACTGAACATCGTATTACTCCGACGATGGAGCGTTATGCTCTCCGATACTTAAGCTTAACCAATGTAAACTAAAAGCGCGCGAGTACGGCCTAAGCGGGCTTTCTAGTAATTATTTAGAAATTAGAAGTACTTTATTTAAAATTTACTAAAAAAATTGGCCCAAACGGGTTCACAAAATCCTGGATTGCATTTTTATTAGTGACCTAAACGTCCCTGGCCCAAACGTGCCTCGTCCAAAATATTGCGGATGGCAACAACCGCTATTAGCCACAAGTATTGCTATTATTCGAGTTATGAGTTTAGTACACACACACACACACACAGTGGCGCACACAGGGGGGTTAAGGGGTCGTAACCCCCCCCCCCCCCCCCGAAATTTCTCCGAGGCCTAGTATAATATTAACGATTTTTACAAATATGGAAAAAAATTGGTCTTTAATTTACTAGAAATTGCTGTTTGTGTTCCTACAATATCTTGTCGGCAAACACACAGAAATAATGTAGACGTTGACACCCCGGAAAGTTATTACCGAGTAGCAGTATTCATCCCCTTTCTCGATAATTTTATAGAGCAATTACATAATCGGTTTTTGGAACATCGGTCCATATTAATTAGTTTTGATTGTTTAATACCAAAGCCTAACCATAAAGTTACCAAATACATTGAAAACCAATTTAAGTTACTGCTAGAAACATATAAAGATATCTTGAATGATGATATATTAAATGAATATTCATGCTGTGCTGAATTAAAATTATGGCATAATAGCTTTGAATATCAGGCACAATGTTCTCAACAATCTAAAATAACTGTAACAGATATATTCTTCCAATGTAATACAGAAATGTATACAATTATTTCAAAGTTGCTTCAAATTTTCATCACTTTACCAGTTACAACTGCATCAGGTGAACGTTCATTTTCTACTTTACGACGCATTAAAACATATTAAAGGAATACTACTGGACAAAACCGACTTAATGGTTTATCAATGTTAAACATTCACAGGGACATAATAATAACACCCGAGAAGATAGCCAATGAGATGGGAAAAACATCAAACAAGAGATTGGCTTTACATTTATAAAATTATACTATACCTTGTACTTTATTATGCTATATAGTACTAAATTATACTATATTGCATAATGCATACATTGTTGTAGTTGTACTATAGCAATAAGCAAGTTAACTATTTTTAATTATATTGACCTTTATAAACTATTTGTAATAAATTACAAAAATTATAATTGATTTTTAGACTATAATAATATGTTAGATATACTTTTTTTATACAACATTTTGCTATATGTTTGCTTAGGGCTATACAATATTAATCTCTATAGTAAATTATTAATAGAATAACCCCCCCCCCCCCCCCCCCCCGAAATAAAATCCTGTGTGCGCCGCTGCACACACACACACACTCGTCGTTTAACAAATACGCAAACTCTATTGTAAACATTATAGTCCTATATAATAGTTAATTCCATACAACAATATACAAACTTATTAGGTGAATAATATACTCGGCGAAAATGCTATCGACGCGATCGAGGGGCCCATTTTTTTTCGGCATTTCGTTATATAATTACGCGCGTGTTTATTTAATTTTTCTTTTACTCACAACAATGCTGCAATAATAAAATAATCACGTTCACACGGCGTTTGTGACAGGCAATTTAACTGCACCACTGTGGTGGTCGTGGATACGTTTTTTTTCCGGTACCTACTTCCGTAATATGGGTGGTAACTGGTAAGTATATAGTTGGTATGGTTTTCGATTAAAAAAATATAATATTTTTCGACGGTAAAATCACGTTCGGTGTGCCGCAGCTTTGTGCAGGATGGTCGGCTATTAAATGGCTATTTACGTAATTACTAAACGACGACTGCCGCCACCATTGACGTTTAAAATTAAAAAAATAAATCGCGGTTTCGATTGTTGTGGGTATATTCTTCTTTGCCCTCCCCCCCCCTCAAATTCACGCCGATGCGAAGTGACTGCTGGACACGAATACTGCCCTGCAGTATATAAATGGCAATCGAGAGAAATAGAGATACAAAAAAAAAAAGAAAATACCACCGTCATATGGGTGAACGACGACGAATCGAGTATGTATTATTTTTCTATATATTTATTCGTGCGTACCTATATTATATTGCATACAATACACGATGTTCTATATTATTATATGATATAATGCAGTAGTTCTCAACCGGGGTGACATGGAACTAGCTTAAGGGTGACGCAGAATTTTAACAAGAAAAGAAAAAAGAAAAAAGAAATTTTTTTCGAAAACAATCATATTATTTCTTATAATAAATATATATATTATACACCTATACCACCATCACTGTCATGTACATAACATAAACTGCATGGGTGTCCAACCTTTTGTGAAGACTGGACCACATCATATAGGTAGAAGTTGTTGTGGGCCACATACTTTTTTTGATAATAATACATTAAAATTTAATGATTAAATTATATTCTATAATACAACAATACATTTTTTTATAATTTTACAATAGCGAATAATAAGCAGGAATTATTTTACAAGTATTAATATTTAATAATTCAATTATAAGTACACAGAAAAATATATTTATTTATAGTAAAAAAAGTTTTAGTTTAAAAAAGTTAATAGTAAATAATAATAATAGTTAATAATAAAGTCATTAGTTTTTTTAATGTGAAATTCGAAATTGCTTTTTTTGTGAAAGTAATGAATCAATATCTAGATCGATTGAAGTTGTGGAAATCCTTAAACAACTTTCAAGGTGCTTGTCTGATATATAGGACCGATTCTTACTCTTTCTGTGTTTCATTCTTGAAAACAATTGTTCGCAAATGTAAGTACTGCCGAAAAACGCGAGAACATGAATAAGGCATGGTCATGAAGGACTGGATATGTTTCTTTGGGTAGATATAATTTATAAAAATCTAATAAAAATGACTGATTTAATTTTTCTTTGAGTTGAATATCTGATTGTAACTCAATTTATTCCATTTGAAATTTAGTTTTCACAGCAGTAATATCAACCGAAAATGGTGTTGCGAAAATAGCAAAGAGTTGACTATTTTCTTACGAAAATCTTGAAAACAGGTTTCAAATTCTTTAATTAAAATCAAAATCAAAGAAGTATATTTCTCGCTATTCTTGGGATTGTATTCAGCCAACACAGGGAAATATATAAAATTATTCACCTTAACTTTACTTTGCCATACTTTAAGTTTCAGTTCAAAGGCAGTTATTATTTGAAACATATTACTAGGTAATGAGTTGATTTTTACCTTGAAGACGTACGTTTAACTCATTTAAATGAGTAGTTATATGTCAACTAAAAAAGCTAAATTCCTAAACCAGTTTTCATCTTCAAACTCTATGTCAGGTTTTCCATTTGACGAAGAAGATTAAACACTAATAACGTTTATCTTTAGGACCGATGCACACGTCCGTATGTAATATAAGATAAGATGCCGCAACGGTAAAAACACGGACGTTATTTGATGGTTGGTTTATATTTTTAAAATAAATTTGTTCTCGTAATATTAATATATTATATATAATTAATTCATGGTTTTAAAATTGAAGTGAGGGCCGCATCAAAATCTATCGTAATCTATCCGGACATAAAGTGTCAACGTTTTGAACATGCTTTTTTTGTGTACTGTATTTTTTTTTTTTTAATAAAAGAAGAATTTTAAAATATACAGCTCAGATTGTTTATTATTTTGATGTTAGGGTGACGCAGTGTTTGGTTCTAGTGGCTAAAGGTGACATGAATCAAAAATTGTTGAGAACTACTGATATAATGTGTTGTAAAAGTTTACGATGGAAATTGCGAGAGTAACTGCAGAACTGCAGCGCACGTAGGTAGGTACTGTATGTATATAATAATTTATATACCTTTATACCTACGGTATATATGTACATGACACACCTTTGGTATAATAATGCGCTCTGTAATAAATGTATAATACACGTATGTACGTATATTAGTCATGTATACGGGTCGGCGATGATGCGCGTCTATTAATGGTATTTTTTATTTTTTGTTATCGTGTACATAATATATAAATATATAAAACGGAATATATAGGTCTTCGTACGAAGTATACGAAAAGTATACCGCCGACGACTCGACAGGTAGATCGACGATCCGCGCGTGTATAATATTGTTATATAATATATATATATATATACCATAATATTTATATATATATATATATGTATAAGGAAATGTACAATAATATATATACAGGCATAGGCGCAAATTGACTAAATGTTTTGGGGGGACTCAAGCCCCCTCCACAAAGGTCATAATATAAGTAAAACAAATGTTGGAGGGAAACGCTCTCCATAAAATCCCCCACCCACTGAGCAACTATCGTTACGGATATATAAAAATACAAAGTATTACATTTTTAGAATATATTTATTTTAACAAAATTCTCAGTTCTTTTTCGGCAAATACATTTAAAATATCTTCTGTATTTATATTATTAGATAAATCCCTCTCAATATGTAGAATAGATAGAGTTGAGAACCTAGTCTGATCCATAGTTGACCTCTTCCAGAGATTCCATTATTCCAATAAATATTAAAATATAACCTAACAAGTAAGTAATAAACATATATCTTAGTCCGTGGACCGTGGTAACAAATAATAATTATTAATGATAACAAAATGCTCCGTTCAAAAATTGGTGCGTAAACCGTCGATTGTGGAGGTCAACAGCAACCACGGCATTATTCTTTGGCTATAGATACTATAGCCGTGATCGTGACACAGCCCTCATAGTTTATCACCTATAAATTACTTATCAGTTATCAATTATTAGTTTGACCACGAGGCACGGACTAAGATATGTTATAGTATTTTTTATAAAGATTTAATAAAAAAACTAGCATAATAATAATTTTTTTTCAATAATTGTATTTTGTAATTTGGTTAAGTTTTTAAAATATATACATATTTAGTACTACAGAATATAATAATTAGTACTAATTACTAGATTTTGAACTGGAGGGACTTGACCGAAATCTGGGGGACTAAGTCCCCCCAAGCCCCCCCTATTTGCGCCAATGTATATAGGTATATACACGCGACGGGCATTTACTATTCCGAGCGCGATTTCTTTCTCACCCTCCGGCGGCGGGTATTTGCACCCAATATAATCGAATTCACGGGGACACACGGAGAAAAAACTAAAAGAGACCGGTATACGATTGTCTCTGTAAAATATATTGTATGCGCACAATACGGATGTGCGTGCGTGTATGTGTGTGTGTGTGTGTGTGTGTGTGTGTTTAGGGTGCATAGAGAGAGAGATCGAACGCGTGTACACTCGATTTCGACCGTGTCGAATTCGTCGTTCTACGCGATATTTCTCACTCGAAACAGTCCAAAATGACTTAGGGCCCGTATTACAATAGTTGAACTCCGGTTAAACCACCGAATTCGGCCGGTAAAATCAGTGGTTCAAGCGTAACCGAGGTTTAAACTATGATTGTAAAACGGGCCCTTAGGTACACATAACCATAGGCGGTACTACGGGGGTGGCAGAGTAGGCAACTGCCCCTCCTGCGAACCGTACCTGTATTAATACATAATTCCTTAAATCTTGGTTTCCTAACTCTAAAAATATATAAATTTTTTTTTCAATACGAAATTTGTTCCAAAATATCTGTGAATGATAACACACACTTAAAAAATATTCTATTATTTAATCTATTCTGTGATTTTATTATCAACGAATCCTGATAAGGTGATGTGCGTCAAAACGTTACAACATTGCGATAGATAAGAAAAGATTCGAATTGTTAAATTTGTTCAATTTTTTTAGTTTTTTTTTCTATAAATTTCAATAAAGTTTTATCTGTTGCGCCAAAAAGTATAAAAATTTAATACAAGGTTCCTGATATATTGTTACAGTAGCAATTGAAAAATATTAAAAATACATTGGCACAATTTTTTTTTATAAGTATTTAAACATCGAATTTTGACAAAATCTCGAAAATTATCAATCATTGTAATTAATAAATTATAAAATGTTCAGTTTTTATAGCTAAAGATTGCAAATTTAAAACAAAGATTCTCATAAATAGTTCATACTGTAACCAAAAATCTAAAAAATATATGAACACAGTTATTTTTTACAGACATTTTAAATTAAAATTTTCACGAAATTACATATTAAAATCAATATTAACGATCTTTGTTTTTGTTGTAATTTAAAAATATTATTCGGGGATATATGAAACTGAAAAATCAAAATATTATGGCCTATCCATACAATCTACCATAGTATAAGGAATAACAATTATGCTCATGATAAGACTGTGCATATTTTAAGGAATTTATTCATAAATTCCATATAATTTAATATTTTAATACCATAGAAAAGTATATAATATGTTTTATACCTAGACTGACATACCGTCTCCGCTCAGAATCGTTTTTCTAATACAATGATATTATATCATTGCATTCAAATTTAATACCATCCATTATACAGTGACCCACTTGTAACCTACAGTACAGCAGAGCGACATCCACTTACCCACTTTTTTATTTACAAAATTATTCAATGAGTAAATTGGAAGGGGTTTTATTGGGGTGAAGGGGAAGTCACCCATTAACGACCCCCCCCTTCCCAACATATAGTTAGATAGTTTAAATATTTTCTGGCCCCCCCTGCCAAGAGGGTCTAGTACCGACTATGCACATAACATATTATATTGTGTATCGTTCATTATGCACGCGTGTAAACACCGCGCGAAAAAAGCGTATAAAAAATGTACGACTAATTTCAACGGTCTCGCGGTGGCCGTTCGGTCGGTACTCTCCAATAAACCACACAGTATACCTCTAGGTAGGTATATATATTATCATAGGTAGGTATACTGTTATTTTATCGCGACGGTATAATTGTTTTCCTAGCTATCAATAATCTCCCTAGGATCAGCGTATTTTATCTGACAACGCCGTCACTAGTTATTAACGTCACATAAAATATATAAACAATATGCGATATAAAGCCACACATTAAACTGCATGGCTGATGATCTTTTATCATTCGAATTTTGTTGGATTTGCTATATTTTAATATTCGGTGTATAGTTGTTTAAGACGTTGAAAAAAGAAAAGATTCAATTTCAAATCGGCGGATAGTATTCGTGTTACTTTTATTTTTCACGAGGTTAACCATAGTATCTACATAGTACCCGTTGATACTACTATTGTTAAGTTTTACTTTTGTATCCACTTAAATCCGTTTTATTTCCAACTACTTCGAAGTAGAATATTTTTTTTCAGTTGAACTTTATTTAAAAAAAATTGTCCAACATAATATTATATACAGCCGTGTATTACCCCTCGCACGTAATTTATACATAATATAAAATATAAAAATTAAAAACACGCTTAACTGCAGACGCATAATAATAATAATAAGTAATAACAATAATAATAATAATGAGTATCTATACTTTTTTTATATTCAGCTTTGAAGAAGCCTATACACAAAGTGTACCGACATTTCATTACCATCAAAATTACTACGGGGAAAAATTTCCAGACAATTTGCAATCTGCAGTATTTCTCATAAAAACATGCTATCTCGTCGAACCTAATTCCATCGGTTGTATTTTCATTTCTGATGACATGGTTACTTGTAAGTTATAATGTTCCGTTAAAATAAATCTATTTATATAATGTGGATCTCGCACAGAAGCTTAACTACCTAGTGTGTGTGTGATATTGTTAATATGATATATTTATACGGATCTCGTAACGAAATTCGAAAAATAAATCAATGTATATAATATGGATCTCGCACAGACGTTTAACTACCTACCTAGTGTGTGTCTGAGGTTGTTAATTTGATATATCGGTAGATATACGGATCTCGTAACGAATTGGAATCAATAGATAAAATGTGGATCTCGCAGAGTACTTAAACTACCTTGTGTGTGTGGTTTTAATAATAATATCATGATATTATATTTAAACGGATCTCGTAAAGAATTTCGAAAAATAGATTAATTTATATAATGTGGATCTCGCACAGACGTTTAACTACCTACCTAGTGTGTGTCTGAGGTTGTTAATTTGATATATTTAAACGGATCTCGTAACGAATTGGAATCAATAGATATAATGTGGATCTCGCAGAGTACTTTAATTACCTAGGGTGTGGTTGTTAATAATTATATAATGATATATTTTAATTATAAATTATAACACAATCTTCTTCCAAAATATAATATGAAGAATCATAGAGTCATATGAGGTATCATTTATATATAAGATATTTTTACAAAAAATAATAATACAAATCAACAAACATGCCCTATTAACCAATAGCAACCAATATAATATAATACACAATAGAGTAAATAAAGACAACGGTATCAAGTTCAAATCCCAGACATCAATAAATAATTTTTGCAGTTTTTCTAATTATTCGGTTGACTTTTTAAAAATTTTCTTTCGTAAAACCTTCACCTGGCAATTACGAACATCTTAAAATAATAAGATGATTGAAAACCATTATTATGTAAGTGTATACTAACTAAAATAAAAAATAATGATATTTTTAACAAAAATAACCAGAAATAAGTTCGCAATATTCGTACGTTTCGCTTGATCAAAATCAAAATTACGAAAGACGCGGCTAATCAAACACAATATTTCAAAAAAAAAAAAAAAATTAAAACGGTTAGTGGTTGCTACTAATCGCGAACTTGAGTTTGTAGGCTTGCTGCAGTGGTTTGAAATATGTTAAGGGATTATAGGTCCTACCACGATTTATACCAGTGATCCAGCAGTGACTTCCACGGGAAAAAAACATAGTCTATTATTTACAGTGATGATCTCTTTCTTGTAGCAACCACTAGGTACCCATTTAAATTTTTTTTTATATTTTATTGTTTAATTTATTATTATACCTATTAGCCGCGTCTTTCGTAATAATGATATTTTTATCAAAAATAATCAGAAACAAGTTCGCAATAATCGTACTCTTCGCTCGTTCAAATCAAATTACGAAAGACGAAGCTAATCAAACACAATATTTCAAAAAAAAAAAAAAATTATTAAAACGGTTAGTGGTAGCTACTAATCGCTAGAATCGCGAACTTGAGTTTGCACTGTTTGCAGGCTTCCTGCAGTGGTTTGAAATATGTTAAGGGATTATTCTGTCCTACCACGATTTATACCAGTGATCCAGCAGTGACGTCAACGGGAAAAAAACATAGTCTATTATTTACAGTGAATAGTGATGACCTCTTTCTTGTAGCAACCACTAGGTTTAGTTAACAAACATTAACATTTTGTTTTTATATTTTATCGTTTAATTTATTATTATATTAGCCGCGTCTTTCGTAATAATGATATTTTTAACAAAAATAATCAGAAACAAGTTATCAATAATCGTATTTTTCGCTCGTTCAAAATCAAAATTACGAAAGACGCGGGTAATATAATAATAAAACAAATAATATAATGATAACAAAAAAAATTAAAATGAGAAGTGGTTGTTACACGAAGCATATTTAAAACATATTACGCATACCTATAATCTTATAACATGAATTATTGTTTGAGCATTCAGCTTTCAGCTTCAACATTCCCCAATTTAAGACTTTTCCCAGAACCTAAATGTTGTAAGCAACTGCATCGATAGATAATGCGATTTGATTAATATTTCAGCACCTTTAGTAGGAATACTAAATTGTTAATACTATTATACATTAGTGTTATACTAATTTTACAATGGTAAATGTCTGTAGGTACCTTGTCTATAGTTATCCATTTCTGCATTAAAGTTTATGATACTTCATTTTCACCGATACAAGTGTTAAAATATAGTAATATTGTTAAGGTAGTAATATAACGACATAAGTATGAACAGTGAATCCAAAAAAATACTTTATATTCGTACTTCTCCACTAATAAAAATTGCGTTTTGAAAATGTTGGGGTAATAAATAATAATAATTTAAATGTACTTGAAAATTACTTTTAAAAAGGTGGGCAAGTGAGTGTCGCTCTGCTGTACAGTAGGGTACAAGTGGGTCACTGGATAATGGATGATATTAAATTTGAATTCAACGATATAATATCATTGTATAAGAAAAACGATCCTGAGCGGAGACGTTATGTCAGTCTAGGTATAAGACATATTAATATATACATACTATGGTACTAAACCAAAAGTTGACCGATAATAGGTACCTATAATAAATTCCAAATTAATCATATCACAATATCCATTAGGTACTTATAACGGGTTATACATCAACAAAAACCGTGATACTATCATAGATTTATAATAGTACACTTTAGAAGTTTCAAGTACCCACGAATAATATTATTCAATCACAACAAAGTAACTAAAATAGTTATTCTAGGTTTTTTAATATGTAATTTCGTCCAAATATGAATTTAAAATGTCTGTAAAAAATAACTGTGTTCATATATTTTTTTGATTTTTTGGTTACAGTATGAACTATTTACGAGAACCTTTGTTTTAAATTTGCAATCCTTAGCTATAAAATTTGAACATTTTATAATTTATTAATTACAATGATTGATAATTTTCGAGATTTTGATAAATTTTGTCAAAATTCGATCTTTAAATGCTTATAAAAAAAAACTGTGCCTATGTATTTTTAATATTTTTCAACTGATATTGTAACAATATATCAGGAGCCTTCTATTAAATTTTTACATATTTTGGCCCAACAGATAAAACTTTATTGATATTTATAGAAAAAAAAACTAAAAAAAATTGAAAGCGGTAAATGTCCGTAAATAGCCCAAAAAGAGACAAAATATTTTCAAAATTGTATGGTACATAGGAAATGCTAATTTAAACATTCAGTGAAATTTTCATGTATCTACAGTTATTCGTTTTTGAATTACAACAAAATAAGGAAATCGCTACATGAGAAATCGAGTGAATATCCAATGTTGTAAAAATTTGAATTTCAAACGCTCATAAAAATTTAATTTGACTTTCTTATGGACATTTTTTTTTTGATAAAGGTAGATAATCTTATAAGTAATCTTGTATTACATTTTCAAATCTTAGATTTAAAAAGAAAAATTTTTACGAATTCTTAACTCAAAATAATTTGCTATTTTTCGTGATTTCTCCATATTTTGTCAATTTTTGAACTTTAAATGCTTATTAAAAAAAATTGTGTCCAAGGATTTTTAATTTTTTTCATCTGCCTTTGAAACAATATAATAGGAGCCTTCTATTAAATTTTCAAGCTTTCGCAACCAACAAATAAAATTTTATTGATATTTTTGAAAAAAAACTAGAAAAAAATGGAAAATGAAAATGTCCCTAAACAATTCAAAATAAATCAAAATACTTTGAAAATGTTATCGTGTATATATAATGCAAATATAAACAACCAGTGAAAGTTTCATGTATATACGTTCATTTCTTTTAGAGTTACACCAAAAACCAAAATCGATTTGTTGGAAAACCGATTTTGCGTATAAATTCCCGTTTTTCCTTAATTGTTATGTTGTTTTTCCCGGCGCTTGTGAAAACTACTAGGACATTTTTGACTTTTGACCCCCCCAAAGTACCAACAAGATTCACTTTCCTATCAGAAAAGCTACTGTTGAAGAAAATCCAAGCACTTTTACTGTCCCAAAACGTGATGACAGACACAAAAATAAAAAATAAATAAAAAATAAAAAAAAACACACATCATTGTAAAATCAATACATTCATCGTTTCACTCAGAGTCTAAAATAAAAACCTTAATACATTATTGGCTTTGTCCATTGTTAAATCAATAGCATGAATTAAGATAAAATCTATATTAATATAATATATCTATACTTCTATAGTAGGTATATCTTAATTTATAGCAGTAGGCAATATTGTTGTGGCGGTTCTGGCAGTCCGGCACTTAATACACAAGTGATATTGTAATAGTATCATACTGTATAAACATTTATTGAGTGCCCAAGAATGTTGAATATCGTAGGTAGGTACCTACTCTCCGTAGCAACGAATCAGGAGCGCCCACAGAGAGAGACCAGTGGATGCCATTGCACCCACTGGAATTTTTTTAATAAACAAAAAATCTGTGTATAATAATGTGATAAATATGTGATTGCCTATGTATGTATAACATAAATTTAATTTTGCACCCACCGAGCTGATTTTCTGCGGGAGCCCCTGCAATGAATCACGAACTAGTCAAAGCATATTGTAAAATGTATTCATTTTTTTTCTATTCATAAAATTGTAAACATAATATTAATAATCAATATTTTTTTTAAAATTCATCGATAATCGCCGTATTACTAAATATGGCCTTATTGCGAACAAACGACGCAAAAATTGAAATATTTCAATCACGGTTGGTCAAATTCGTGTGATTTACCATTTGGTACACAATATAATATGATATCAAAATCAGGTATGATTCAATGAATCAAACTGTCTGTATCAGAATACGACAGAAAACACCAAATAAGTGTCTTGACGTGTTTGATCGAAAAACGGCCCGACAAAAGGCTAACCAACAACGTCAGTGGAAAATCTCACGAGTACCTACCACCGACTCTGACTGCTGCAGCTTACCACAAAAACGACGTACCGTGATTTCTAAATCACTTTACATGGTGTTCAATATTTTAATTCAATGATATAAATTATTAATTGTATACGAAAAACTATTCTGAGCGTAGAAGAAAGTATATTTCATGATATTATTGTGATTAAAGTAATTTATTTCACTATTACAGGCATTGGTGCAACAGTAGGTTAAATTCATTTTTCCCAAAAAAGTTTCATTTGAAAATTTCATTGGTGTACAAAATATAATAAAATTCTTTAAAAGTTTTATACACCCATGAATAATATTTTTGAATTACAACAAAATTACTAAAATTGTTATTTTTGGTTTTCATATGTAATTTTTTCCAATTTTTAAATTAATGTCTGTACAAAATAACTGAAACTAGCTTATATATTTTAGATTCTGAGAGTTTATTATATTATACCAATCGGACCTAACTGCGTTAAGACGAAATAATAGTCATCTAAATCAATTCTTATGACCTAGAACATAATATTAATATTTATAAGATGTTTTTTATTTTTAAGCTTCTGTTTGTGGATAGCAGGTGGCCAATTGAGGTGTTGGTAAATAATAATAAATTATGACGTAGTATAACATGTTTTTGTTTTGAATAATAATTATTATTATTATTATTATTCATATAAAATAACATTAATAATAATAGATATAAATATTATTGTTGAGGACCTAATTACGAAAAACATTTAAACATTGTTAATAATTATATTTAAATATGTCTTAATAGTAGTTATTAGTAGGTATTAATTAACTACCCATTGTACCTACGTCACGGACCTATATAATAAATGTAGCTAGATGTACACTATCCCACACTGCAAGAATATATTATGAAAATACCTATTTTCAACATGTCGCAAGAAAAGTGTAAATATTGTTACAAAATGTTAAGGATGTGTACAGAAAGTTTTTGAATATTATCAACATGTTGTAACATCATGTTTTCAAAATATTCAAATACAATATTGTTAACACGTGTTAGTAAGACATTGCAACAATATTATGAAGTGTATTTTTTCAACATATTTTATGAAATTGTTTGTGACAATGTTGATTACGAATGTTGTGAATATATTTTTGTCATTTTTTGTCATAATATTGTAGTATGTATATTTTAAACAAATTTAATAAATTCTTTGTGACAATATTTGATCGTAAATATGTTTAATATATTATTATAGTATATGTTTGCAAAAATATTATATAGTGTGTTTAACTCTAGCTCAGTGCTCACAATATTATAAAAAATAATCAACTAATTATAATTAAAACAAAAATTGTACTGTTAAACATACTAAGATATTATATATTCCGTATAACTGTTTCATGTGCACAATGGTACGACTGTAAAAAATAAAATATATAAAAAGAACAAAATAGTACTGGATTAATCAAAAAATGTAAAAATTAAATTATAATATTACAAATATAGGTAATTACCAAAACATAATGTTATAACAATCAATTTTTTTTAATATAATGTAAATTTAATCTTAAAATAATAAAACAACTTTTTTATCGTATGTGTTGAAAATACTATAGACTTGTATGATAGTTTAAAATATGCCTTCAACAAGCCTTCTACTTTAAAAAATTGTTAAAATCAGTGATGCTTATTACTTATAGCTGGTATTTTGTAATTAACTTAATTTTTTTTTTAATATCAGTACATGGATTTTTTTTTTTTGACAAAATTCTTAGATATAACTAAAAACTAAATTAACATAACAAAATGTACATATTTTTAAATATAATTATTTAATACATTGTACTCATTTAGAATACTAAAAATTGATTTTAAAAACTAGAATAAAAATAAGGATAATGAACCCAAAAAACTTAATAAATAAATCTATAAAGATGAGAATGCAAAAAAAAAAAGAAGTTGGAGTCAAATAGAATTGATATTTTAAAATTGGTATCACTAGAGAGGTTGAAGCTCATAGATTTAAATCACAATTCAAATCTGCATTAGAATCCAATAAAAAATTTATTTCTACCAGTACTCAAGAGGTATTCATGGCCATTAATTATGTTGAATCTACTGAACTTGCAAGTTCATCGGCCAAAAATGTAGATCATATGTATCATAGATCCTTTTGAAATAATGGATCTTGATAGATACATAAGGTGGATGAAAATTTGTTTTTCTGATATAATAACTAAACTTCAAACAAATGGCCGAACAAAGTTGGCAGTTGTAAAACCTTCTACAAGTGGACCCAAACCATCTTTACCTAGAACTCAAGTAAATGGATTTAAACGCCATTTAAATGACAAAAATCATTTTAGAGGGAATATAATTGAAATTGAAAAACTATATAAAAAGTACTTTAGCAAATCCGTACAAGGTATTATAGTGACCATTGCAAATATTATACTAAACGTAATTTAAATATCTAATAAACATCTCAATTCACGAATGAAGATATCATTTAACAAAATAACCGAAGCAGTAAAATGCTTGTTAAGATGCGATGCAAACCGATTACACAAAATACACAAAAAAATACTGGGAATAAAATTGAAGATTATTTTTGTAGAAGAGATGATTTCTTGCAGAATGGGAAACAGAATTAGCATTTAAAATGTTCTTTCTAAGTTTATTATCGTTACTTTGACCTTTGTATTAGCCAACTCTCAATGAAGGTATTTTCAAATGTTTCATAATTTTACTATGGAGAGATTTGAAAATCATTGAAGATAACTATCCAAAATTAATTCAATGTTCTTTCCTATGAAATTTTGATGCGAATGCATCGATTTATTAACTCTTCTTCTGATTGTATGGATATTGATATCGGTTTCGTCCATCGCATGCCATCATTTTTTGCATCAACAGTAAACAATCGGAAATATTTTCAACAATTTATTGATGCTTTAATCGGAGGTTCTAATAAAGATCTGGAGTTATTTATCGATAATGCCACTGTTCATTGTTCCATGAATCAAATATTGTAAGGTTTCTGTAGATTCTACTACACAATAATAAAAAAACCAGTAACTCAAACTATTCAAAACTCTATCAACGCAAATAAAACAATTCAATACAGGTTCCTAGAAAAAAACGTCATTTCGGACCATCCTAACATACAGCGTTCTTTCCATCCCTCCTGGTCAGTCCCGGTCATCCAATCTGTTAAGCCGCCTAGCTCTTCCACATTGTTCTTCACAACATATTTCCTCTTGATTCTAGGTCTTCCAATCGGTATTTTGCCAGTGAAGTGTCTGAACATAGCAACAAAAAATGTCAATGTATTAGAATCATTAAATATGTGCTCAAAAATGTAATATTAACCACGGACTAAGGTATACTGAACTGGTATCTACTACCTTATCAGTGACCATCAAATGATTTGAAAGCCACCGTATGGTACAACTATGGGTAAAACCACCATCTATACATGTGTTATATACAACATAATGATAATAATTGTTCTATATAAATTATACCTAAGTATATTATCAGTTACGTTGTTTGTTACTAGGAAGGCTAGTATCCCTACTTGTGTTAAATTATTTATTATTGAATTCATAAATCATATTATACACATACATTGCGGTGACCTGCTTAATTTAGAGTCTCACTCGACACCTACTATACATGTCAATGACTTCCATGATTTTCCAAATTTGACACCATTTTTATGTACTTAGATATCTCTAAATTCAAATTCAAACTAGTATAGTTTCTGAGTCATTAAAATGTATGTATTAAGAATAATAGATCATATAAATCGTTTTCAAAAAGAATAAAATGTATGCAATGTATAATTTAAAACTAATTATACTCATAACATTTTTAGAAACATGAAAATGACAATAAATTAATTACCGTATAATTTTTATATCATTATATCCCCTAATCTTCCAAACAAATATATTCTTAGTGCATAAAGTTAAATAACTCAAAAACTTCTATTCAAATTTTAGATACTTCATAATTTTCAAATTATGACTTTTCTAAATAATTTAAATTAAAAAAAGAGGTTAGTAATAATGAAAATATAATAGCTTATTCTCATTTTTCAGATTCTTTAAAAACTGAATCATTTCATGACTAGTCGAAAGCCGACCAAGACATTCGTTAGTCGTCAATTTAATTAATTAGTGAATTAGAAATAAATTATTTGGTTTTTAGTTAGTTAAGACCATCACTATTTGCTACTAAAAAAATGGATGCAATTAGAAGCATGTTACTACTTCCTAGTATTTGTAACATGAATTATTCAAAACTACAAATATGAAATAAACAACAAATTAGTGTAGCACTTAACATGTTATATAGATTGATTAAATGTATTTAACTCTTGTTTTATCACAGATTTTTAAAAATCATCTATTCACAACCTGTTATAAAATTTATATTGAAGCATTTTACATACCTATTGATAAAATAGGTTGGCTCAGGTTTAACTAGTATATCAGTACCACTGACAAAGAAGAATGATTCAAGGAAGTTGGCGGGCTCGTTGCAATCGACGGTTCTTCTGCGGTATTACCAATGGATTGGGACTAATTACCATTTAGCACAGATATTCGCCTGAAAATATAACAGAACCAATTAATATTAATTTTAATTACAATAATAATGCAAACACAGAGAAAGAAGGAATAGGTACTTATCCTAGTAAAATGTAGTACATATGGATTTTGAGTTTCAATTATATTTTGATATTAAAAAGTTATTATATTTAAATACCATATACTTAATTAATAATTATAATATGAATTTAAACCTCTATACGCTTTAATAAAAATTAATCTGACTATTACAGATGTAATTAAAGTTTACATTAATAAGACTGAAATACAAAATCACTATTGTTGGTCTAAACATACTAAAATTGTGTATAAATCAAATATTTTATAGCAACTAGGCGGATCAAAACAGTAATTAGATACAAAAAAAACTTACTGGTATGTTTCATTTGGATTATTCAGTAGGAAAACGTGTTGAATTGTTTTATTTGAGTTGATAGAGTTTTGAATAGTTTGAGTTACTGGTTTTTTTATTATTGTGTAGTAGAATCTACAGAAACCTTACAATATTTGATTCATGGAACAATGAACAGTGGCATTATCGATAAATAACTCCAGATCTTTATTAGAACCTCCGATTAAAGCATCAATAAATTGTTGAAAATATTTCCGATTGTTTACTGTTGATGCAAAAAATGATGGCATGCGATGGACGAAACCGATATCAATATCCATACAATCAGAAGAAGAGTTAATAAATCGATGCATTCGCATCAAAATTTCATAGGAAAGAACATTGAATTAATTTTGGATAGTTATCTTCAATGATTTTCAAATCTCTCCATAGTAAAATTATGAAACATTTGAAAATACCTTCATTGAGAGTTGGCTAATACAAAGGTCAAAGTAACGATAATAAACTTAGAAAGAACATTTTAAATGCTAATTCTGTTTCCCATTCTGCAAGAAATCATCTCTTCTACAAAAATAATCTTCAATTTTATTCCCAGTATTTTTTTGTGTATTTTGTGTAATCGGTTTGCATCGCATCTTAACAAGCATTTTACTGCTTCGGTTATTTTGTTAAATGATATCTTCATTCGTGAATTGAGATGTTTATTAGATATTTAAATTACGTTTAGTATAATATTTGCAATGGTCACTATAATACCTTGTACGGATTTGCTAAAGTACTTTTTATATAGTTTTTCAATTTCAATTATATTCCCTCTAAAATGATTTTTGTCATTTAAATGGCGTTTAAATCCATTTACTTGAGTTCTAGGTAAAGATGGTTTGGGTCCACTTGTAGAAGGTTTTACAACTGCCAACTTTGTTCGGCCATTTGTTTGAAGTTTAGTTATTATATCAGAAAAACAAATTTTCATCCACCTTATGTATCTATCAAGATCCATTATTTCAAAAGGATCTATGATACGGATCATTGGTTTTATATTTTTGGCTGATGAACTTGCAAATTCAGTAGATTCAACATAATCAATGGCCATGAATACCTCCTCAATACTGGTAGAAATAAATTTCTTATTGGATTTTAATACAGATTTGAATTGTGATTTAAATCTATGAGCTTCAACCTCTCTAGTGATACTAATTTTAAAATATCAATTCTATTTGACTAAAACTCGTTTTTTTTTTAAACATGCCCTTCGTTGATAGAATAAATATTACCATCTTCTTTTTCTGTATTCCTCTTATTTTTAATCAAGCTCCTGAAATCAATTAAAACAACAAAACTTAATTAATTATTTTGAGATAAATGAGATTGGTTTTTCAGTTTCCAATTAGAATTCAAAAAGACGAAGAGTCTTGTTTGTAAGGATTATACCAAATGCATGATATAATTAGAGAAATTAAAAAAAAGAGACTCCAATAGGCAGGATATGTTAATGGTTATCGGATAACATATCGGTAAACGATTGGAAATGGATAACGAAACAGAAACAATAAACAATTGAAACATATAATTAACTAAAAAAAAAATATTTATAAAATTATATCTATCAGTAAAATATAAATTATTTGTATTTTTGTATTATTATATTTTTCAACCATTCTATTTTGTGTAATAAACAAGCTAATCATTAGATTACGCTAAACGCTTCATAACGTTTAAATTTGTAAAACGTTTAAAAGCTTAAGTTGCATAACGTTTAAATTTTTATAACGTTTAAACGCATAAATTGAATAAAGTTTAAATTCTTTATAACATTAAACAGTCATTCGATCACAACGTTTGATATACATATAACTTTAAACAGTCATTCGATTATAACGCTTAATATCCATATAACGGTAAACGGTATTATTATTTTTGATTTACGCTCTGGTTTAGAGAAATAACATGAATCATTTAATCTAGATTTAAAATTTTCAAAATTAGGAAGTTGATAGTGTGAAAGCTTGATGCCCTTGATAAGATTTCTTGGATCCAAACAAATGCGAAATTTATTATTTTTTTTTAAAAAATGTGACCTTCCTATTTGTGGGAGACAATTCTGTTGAAGTTAGACACAATTCCTTTCTGTTATTATTATTACTTTTGTATTATGATTTTTAAAATGTTTTTCTAATGCGCTACGCAGTCACTATGATTTTTTTTTTCTTATTAATTAAAAAAAGTGCATTATAATAAAGTTTACGTTTGAAGAATTAAAATATGGTTTTTCTTTCTAAATCAATAATTCGAATGTTACCGTTTAGACTTTAGATAAGGAAATCTGGCAGCGTCGGTCAGAAATTCGGCATTGTACGTGAGTTTCAGCAGCTGCGTCGGTCAACGGCATTGACTCTGTGGTGGATACAAGGGGGGGGGGTGGTAACATATACCGAAAATGGCCTTGTAGCGTCCTCTCAACATTTATTTGACACTTATACAATTTTATATTATTTATGCCTTTATGCCTTGGTCTATATTCGTAATAACATTGAATTTAGAACGATACTACTGCATTTACAGAGAGAACGAAACTGGGCGGCATCCCAGACTCGTTCACTTATGAGCGTTCCCACCACTAATCCAGCGTTTACGCATCGCGTCGGCTGCCGACGACGCTATTACTACCACCGTAGTGTACATATTATATAATATACATATTTACTTAAAATGGTAACCACGTTGTGGGGGCATTAGACCTCAGGACGACGGAGTTAATTTATCTGGGTGAATATTTAAGAATACAGACATTATAAAAATAGTGATGGGCAACAATATCCATAATTCGATTCGATATCGATTTGAGATAAACACGACAAAAATCATAATTATAAAGGCCAAGAGGAAGCCACACACGCGCCTCTAGGTATTGTCTCTGTCTTACGAGTGCGCAACATAGCAAATTTAAAACAAACAAAATGGACACCGTATTAACGATCTGCGCCCGAGACAATTACGAGAGATAAAATTACATGCATTTGCACGTCGTTATTGTGAAAAGTACATACCCGTTATATGACATAATGCTAAACAGCAAAAACTTGCGTCAGTGAATTAGGTTATTCCACGTGCTTGAAAAAATGGATGACGCGAGTAAAACACACATGCACGTCTGCCGACGCAAAAACTCGAAATGACATGACAGGCAAGCCGGGGGGTGCTAGCATGACAAAATGGGTAATGATGTTAGCAACGATACGAGTTTTGGTCCGGTTAGCCCACCCTTCCCAGCCATAGCAGTGGTTCGCCTCATTTCATTGGCCGTTAAATTACCCGCCAAAAATGAAATTTTGAAATATTATAATCACGGCGAGATTAAAAATTAATTATTATGATTTATGAATAATACGAGCTTTTTACTATGACAAATTACATAGAAGTGAGCAGGACATTTATAGGTCACTACTATAATATTATACTTACAGTATACATATAATAATATAAAATATATTTAAATAATTGGCATTTAATTTCACAGTTATAGGTATGTTTCAAATTAGCTTAATTTAAAATGAATGTTTGAAGCAATGGTTATTTACAGCCATTTTGTAATATTTTGTTAAATTATTATTTTTTTTTTTAGATTATTTAATGGTGTTGACAACTAGAAAGGAAAAAATAAAACTCCTGGACACAATCTAAAAGCATATACATAATATGAACATTTAGTTTAACCGATTCTTGAAGACTGTTTTCAATTGTAATAAAAAAAATAAGAATAAGAAAAGTACAAGAAAATAATTACTCATATTTAATATTGTATTGCCGTTATCGAAGTTACGTGAATTATTATTATGATTATTCGTTACCGACTGTGTATTTCTCTTTGATAACAATTTTATCAACCAATATACGTAATTAAACCAGAAATGTGTTAATTATTTTTAACATATTGAAAAAAGTAAATGTTTAAAAACTATCCTGTAGTAAATACTACATTATTTGTAGTTATACTTTTAAAAACACTAATTTTTGATAAAAAAAAGTTTTTTTTTTCAATTTATTAAAAATAATTTGCACATTTCTGGTTTGATTGCATATATTTGTTGATAGGACTAATATATCGAAGTAATACACTGTATACATTCGACTATAATAAAGGTTCATATTACTTAAATAAAGATTTTATTTTCTACGTTTAAACGATTATTGAGTATACTCACGCACAAATTACTACTGTAGTCATACTAGTTTTTCTTCAGCTATCTTTGTTTCTCCGACAATAACTAACGATAACCAATCTGATTTAACTAAAAATTTATAAAAATGTTATTCAAGTTCAATATTTTTTTACAGACATGAACAATCAAAAACAATAATTATTAATATATTCACCAGGGTTGTTCAATTAATAACACTGATAGCTAACATAACACCTTCCAAAACTTCTATATTAACACCTCCCTGACATACTGTAGGTTCTTCAAATAGGTAGTTCACGTGCGGGATCATAACATTTGACACAATTCAAATGCTTTGAAAAAGAAAACTTCTCACCTGTGAAATATAAATGTTTTAAAAATTAAATATTTATTTACTTCGTATAAACGATTATTAGCTGTACTCACGCACAAATTACTTCTGTAGTCATACTAGTTAAGTATTTTTCTTCAGATATCTTTGTTTCTCCGACAATAACTTACGATAACCAATCTGATTTAACTAAAAATATATAAAAATATTATTCGAGTTCAATATTTTTTTACAGAAATTAACAATCAAAAACAATAATTATTAATATATTCACCAGGGTTGTATTGAGAAATATGGTAGAAGAAATAGTAAATTCTCCACGATTAGTTTACATTCTTCAATACCGTTAAGAAATGTTGATCAATTAATAACACTGATAGCTAACATAACACCTTCCAAAACTTCTAAATTGACACTTTTGTGACATACAGAAAGTTCTTCAACTATGTAGTTCACGTGTGGGATCATAACAATTTACAGACTTGTTATTCAAGTTCAATATTTTTTTACAGAGATTATTTATTAAAAAGAATAATTATTATTATATTCACCATGTATGTATCGAGTCATATGATAGTAATAAAAGTCCAAGCTCCATCATTAGTCTGCAGGCTTCAATAGGTTAAACAATTTTCCATGACTAACACTGATAGTATACATAACAAATTCCAAACTTCTATATTAACACCTCCGTGACATACTGAAGGTTCTTCAAATAGGTAGTTCACGTGCGGGATCATAACATTTGACAGACTACAAATGCTTTGAAGACCAAAACCTCTCATCTATGAAATTAAAAGTTTTAAAAATGAAATATATATTTTCTTCGTATAAACGATAATTATTGATAATATGATAATTATTATTATATTCACCAGGTATGTGTCGAGAAATATGTTAGCAATATAAGTAAGTGCTGCATCCTTAGTGTACAGGCTTCAATAGTGTTAAGAAATGTTGATCCATGACTAACAGTTATACAGCAATACAGCATACATAACTAATTCCAAAATTTCTATACAACACCTTCGTGACATAGAGAAAGTTCTTCAACTAGGTACCTAGTTCATGTGTGTGATTACAATGTTCGACGTACATTCTATAAAATTAAATGTCTTACAAGTTTAATAAAAATAAAGACGAAGTATGGTGATCACAGAAAAGATATTTATCAACAAACAATGAATATTGATAATTTTTTAATGTTATCACAAACGTAATACTGCAGCTAATGATAGCTCTCGATCTCAATCTACGGTATGCGCTTTGTAGGCTACCGTTGATATCTTTGTAAACCTCGATTTTCAGTTTGGCGCCATTCTGTGTTGAATTAAGTTGCCTCCTAAAGTCTAAAATTTTTATACGAAGTGTCGTTGAGTGGTATAAAGGGTGGCAGGTTCACTGGTACAACTAGAAAGGGAATAGGTTCAAAAATATTTACATTTGTAAATGGTTTAAATAATTTTTTTTTTTTTTTTTTGTAATTATTATTAATAGTTTTATTATTTTTTATGAATATGGATATTGACTAACTTACCATTCTGATCATAAACACATTTTATTTTAATTGTATAATAAATAATGTTTTATATTAATTTATGGTTTAGTAATAATATATATTATCATATTATACGTAATTCATAAATATTGAAATTACCTAGTTATATAATATGCTTTCTGGAGGTGTATTGACGTATTGTAGACTGTGGTAGATACCTACCTAGTGTGTAAATAAATTAATAAAGTATTTCAAAACCTATAAGACAAGATAATAATTAAATATTTCGTAGTTGATTCCAAGTTTGTTTTATGTAATCATAATAATATATTACCATAATACCATTATATTATAATAAGTATAGCCATTATAGGTTGTATATTATTTTAGTATACAGTGTGTAATGACCTGACAATAAAAATAAAAAATAAATATGTTCTATGTACTATGGTTAAACGTATGACGAAAATTATGAAAATTATATGGACAATACATAATTTAAGAAACATACTTATGTTACGAAATTCTAAAGAATATTTAGAAAAAAGTTATTACTTTTCAATTTAATGTACCTACCTACTTCAATAATGTGTTGATATATGTTTAAAAAATGATATAGGTACATGTATAAACTACTTGACTTAAATAAATTATTTTACCATTAACATATTTCTAAAAATAAGATTTACGTTTACAAACTGGCTATTCTAAATTGTTTAATATACTGATAAATATACTTAATAAATTGTACTTGTAATGCAATTGTCTATAAATTATAAATATACAATTTTTAAATATTGATAAGTACAAAAGTTAATTAATTTATATTCATTCTATTACACTTTGTATATTATCCTAATGAAGATACATGGGATTCCATTTACATGTTACCAAGACACATTTACATTATGACAGCTGTTACAACAAATAAATATGCTTTTTATAAAAATATAATTATTAAATAAAGATATTACCATCAGAAATAGTAACATAGCATAATATATTAAATTTAGTTCATCAAAAATACTTAATTAAAGTTAAAATGAGATTGATTTTTATTAAATTTAAAAATAAGAATAAACAATTATTTAAAATTCAATACTAAAATTTAATAAAGCTATAAATTTGTTCATTACCTACACAAGAAAAATTAATTTATTATCACAAAAAAAAAAAAAAATAAAAAAAAATAGGAGTTACTGACAGGTTCTTATAGTTTAGAGGTAAAGAGATAAATTCTTTAAGTATTGAAGTAATGATTAAAGTATATTATGTCTGTACAACCGAATATTTTTTGTGTCCTTTAAATCATATTTTGTTTTAATTAAAACCTAAATTAACTATTTTAGTTGTTTAAAACTTCTGCAGAATTCTGGTAGGTCGTCACTTGTCGGGCCGAGAATATTTTATAATTTATTATATGGGTAATTAATATATCCACTTATTATGTGTAGCTTAATAATAACATACTTATTATTGAAGAAAATACGTAAATTAAAAATAAGATGAATGAAAAAAAATAGGTGCTCTGCTGTACAGTAGGTTACAAGTGGGTCACTGTATAATGGATGGTATTAAATTTGAATTCAATGATATAATATCATTGTATAAGAAAAACGATTCTGAGAGGAGGCGGTATGTCAGTCTAGGTATAAGAAATATTATATATACTAATCTAAGGTATTAAACAAATTGACCTATGATAAATTTAAAATTAATCATATCACAATATCCATTAGGTACTTATAACGCGTAATACATCAACAAAAACCGTGATACTATCATAGATTTATAATAGTACACTTTAGAAGTTTCAAGTACCCACGAATAATATTATACACTCACAACAAAATAACTAGATTAGTTATTCTAGGTTTAATTTCGGTTTAATTTCGTCCCAAATTTGAACTTAAAATGTCTGTAAAAAATAACTGTGCTCATATATTTTTTAGATTTTTTGGCTACAGTATGAACTATTTATGAGAATCTTTTTATTAAATTTTCAATCCTTAGCTATAAAAACTGAACATTTTATAATTTATTAATTACGATGATTGATAATGTCAAGCATATATTGTCTATATTGTCTTAGCATATCATACGATCAACCAGAATAAATATGCAAATGCATACAAATCCGCGCTCTAGCCATAAGGTATATTGGGTGATGGGGACACACATTTTCCAAATATTAGTAGAACGAGAAAAAGATAAAAATATTTTGTTATAAGTACACAAAAATTATTAACATTAAGCTTATGAAAAAGTTAAATAAAACAAGAATAATAGTAGGTAGAAAAATAATTACTTATACGTGTTAAAATATAATACTGATGCGTAATAACTAGGTAATAACTATTAATATGCTAGCCAAAATTAAAAAATTGCAAAAAAGTAAAAATTAAATATAAAAGGACTCATGTTATAAATTTATATGAAGTTATATAAAGTATATTATGATATAACACTAGGGAGCGTCTATCTAATGTATGTATAAAACATCGGAGCAAATGTGCTCTGCAAAAATCCGTATACTGCTATTAGATATTCTTTCTCAAGCCTATATACATTAAGTAAAATATTTATATTTACATAATAAAGTACATGCATTTAGTTATTAAATAGTGTCAGTCTGTAACAGATATTAGATAATGATCTAAATTTATGCGCCAATTACGCACGATCGTCGTCAAGTGGACTGTGATATAGGTACTCGTGAATATAATCATTATGGTTTGGATTTAAAGGCAATATAATCAGTAAAACAATCATTCAAAATTACAAAAAAAAGGCAAAAAAATGCATTTAATTTATATAAAAAAGTAATTACAAAAAAATTCTAAGAAATTAAATTGTATGGATATTGTATATTCACCTAGGGTGTATTACAAAAATCACTATCATGATTGTCTTCAGTAAAACGTTGACGGTTTGGGCTTAACATATTAATTGTGTACATAGAAAATGTAATCCTAGCGGGCTGACGAACAATTTTGAATCTACAGTAATTAATAAGTATATAAGCATTATGAACATATTTTAATCTATAGATAGGTGTATGGCCAGTATGGGTACTTTTATAAACATTGAATTAACTGGCCATACCAAATACTCGATAAAGTATTAAGCGATTTCAGTAAATATCGCCGATAATAAAACCCATTACAAATAATTAACAGCTGACAATGCACAGTCTTCAGAAAATCTTATCGATCTGTAAGTACATTTTATACGTATGTCGTAAACTATTAACTATTAAATCAATTGAAAATTAAACACAATAAAGACATTTATAAGTGAAAAAGGCAAAAAAAAAAAAAAATACTTTCATCATCTTGCATATTAAATGAGACGCATTTTTATATAAAATTTGTTTCTCTATTATTATTATTAAAAAAAAGGCTTTTGCCTTCAAATCCGAACCTTAATAATCATTAAAACTTCATCAGGTATTCGGGTGCAGTCTTATCGCTGTACTTCAATTTTGTATATGTACCTATACCGAGACGTAATTGTTTTTATATTATTCTAGCTGCTGCAATAGGTACCCTAAAATATAGAACGAAGTGCCATTGAGTAGGTAGCTCTTATTTTTCGAAAAAAAATTCGTAAGTATAATACTGCTGTGTCTGTTTGTTTCATTTTATAAAGGTAACACGATATATACTTAAATTCGAAAATGGATTACTGTACTGAATTTTAATTTTTTGCACGACGTTTTCAGCGGCTTATCCTGCAGCAGCTTATCTTTATCACAGGCGTAATATATTGTTATGTGCCCACTGTGACGACACATCTGTCGCAGCACTAGACAGTATTTTGACCAGAAGCAGAGGCCAAGCTAACCACCTATGTTCCTGGGATGTAGCTGTCTGATCACTACTCCCAGTCGTCGTCTCTTGGTTTTCCCACACGCTTGGAGATTTAATTTTGTTGTATTTTTCTTGTATTTGGCCTCTACTAACGACGCTAGCCCTAAGTCGTCGGTCTGTCTTCCTCTTAGATCATATACAATAGATAGAGCCATGAACTATAGATTACATACAAAATCGATGATGTACATGTTAACGACGAGGTTCCACCAATCGCGAGTTATGTTGCCTCTACTGCACATGTTAGTCGCACCTAGGCTCATGTGTAGGTCAGCTAGCTCAGGCGCAGTAGAGCCCACATAATCCGCGAGTGGTGGCGAAAAAAATTTATTATGTACTTAAAATATTGAGCTGTGGCTCCATCCACTGTACATGACCCAAGGTCTTCCTGAAGTGTGATCAACCGGGACACCGGAAGTAGATCGTTTCCCCGATGATGAACTTGCCCTCGTCTGCTTATTCGTCCGTCCCAAAGGTATGGCTTATTTCGTGGCTTCTTCCGTGCCTACAGAGCGTTCCTCCATCCGAAACCCGGGGATGCGCCCGATGGCATGCTAATGTATCAGCTTATATTTGTTTTTGTCGTTGAATTTTTTTAGATCGGGTTTGAACAGATTTACTCATACTAGAAAAATCACAAATATTAAATTATTATAATTATTATAAATGTATTTTTTACAATTTAAATAGCTGTGATATAAACTCAACTAACTCTAATCAATACCGACGTACCGTAGAGTGGTATGCATAGGATCGTGATGTAGGTATAATTGTCTTAAAACTAATCTAAATATATCTAAAATACTTCATTGGGCTTGTACACAAAAATAAATAAATAATAAGAATAATAAGAATAATATTATACTTATTGACAAAAAGCCTCATACTGACATCATACCTACCTACTTATAAAAGATAATTTTTTTGTTTCAGTAACTAATTTAACTTAAGAAGTTTATACTTTATGCTTAGGTTCATAAAAATAATTATTATAATTCTTATTTTCAGTATTTTTCATCTGTTGTATGAAAAAATCATAATAACCTTTTAGTTATTGAATTTTTAAACATTTATACTCACATTAAAATGTTATTATATACCTATAAATAGAAAAAATTAAAGAAGTCAATTTTTTAGAGCATGCTGTTAGGTAAACCAATGCGGTTATATAGGTGTATATTGTTTATAAATACTTACTGTAAATTGTATAATAAAACTGAATTTATATTAACTATTGTTTATCATAGTAATACACTAAAACCTATACCTACTGGCATTTGTAAATTGTAAGAGTCTTTTTATAATGATTATTTTTTAATACAATGTTGGGAAAAATATTCATCTTGACAAAGGAAATTGGTATTTTTTGGTATAATAGGTACCTATAACAAACTATTTTTCAATCCATTAGAAAATTATATTAGTTTGATAGAAAATAAAACTATTATTTTTAATAATAAATATTATAAATAAATTTAATATTACACAATTATTATTATTATTAAATAAATGAACTTCATTTATTTACCAAACTGATTAGATAAAATTATATAATAATGATTTTTCAATGATAACACTGTGATTAAAATATTTTTTCTAATAAATTTATTACACAATGAGTATGTGTAATACATATTAATTTCAGTCATGTGTTATGTGATTTATAAACGTAAATTCAAGTTAGGAATGTGCATAAGTCTAGGACCTAGGTAATAGAGGGGTATTTTTTTCTAGTTATAAATAGGGCCTGGTTGTTGATGACTTTGGTATCTTTTTTTGGAACAATAAAGACGATGCTTTCCAAGCTTAAAATGTGTTTCAGTGATTACGGTTGTACAGATTACAACAGGAAGACTTGTCAAATGAAATAACTTGGTCTGATCAATATTTTTTAATTAAAATTTTTTTTATATAATTTACAGACGCTTGCGTTACATGTAAGTATAACATTTTTCATATTATATTAATGATAAAATGAAAAATTTAAATGTGATGTTAATTTTTGTTGAAAATTCATATTAGCCAATTTGTAAATCTGATTTTAGAATAATTTAATTTCTATCCATGGATGGTAATATAATAATATATTATTGATTTTTAACGATGATAGGTACTATGTTATTGTAAGTTATTACCGGCGATCGTAAGTTTTCCAAAAGCACATTTCATGATATCTGTATCTAGTTGTTTTCGTCATTACACATGACCACATTTAATACTGCTGTTTCTTGTTCAAGTTATTTTCAAACTTTAATTAACTTTAACTGTGTTAAAAATCAAAACTGAATTTTATAAGAAAAAATAAAACACTCATTAATGTACTATTATTTATAATTGGTATAAAGTGACATAAAGTCATGTTTAATGTGATTTATAAATGTATATTCAAGATTGACGTGCATAATATGTTTAGGACCTAGTTAATGGTGATTCAAGTGGTCTCCTTTTATAGTTATAATTTTTGCATCTTTTTTTTTAGAACAATATAGACTATGATTTCCAGGCTTAAAATGTGTTTCAATTCCTAACATACGATTCTAGAGTTTAACAGGAAGACTTGACAAATGAAATAATTTATTCTAATCAATATTTTTTAATTTTTTTTTTTTATATTATTTTCAGACTTACATGTAAGTAATACAATTTTCATATATATTAATGATGAAATTAAAAATTTAAATCTGATATTAATTTCTGTTGGCAAATTCAAAATAGCCAATTTTTAAATCTGGTTTTTTTAGAATAATTTTAATTGTAAAAAAATGCATTTAAGTCATATAGTTTTTTTTCAAATATAATTATATTTGTTGAGTTAAGTATTTGGGTACTTACAGCGGGGAATGATATTTTGACGAGCTAAAATGTAATCATTAAGGATAATATTGTCATACTGAACACTGCAGTAATGTACCTATTTTGCCTATACAATACGCCGGTGCAACACTTTATGCTTGCATAGAATACAGGTATTATTATATATTATAGTAATATTATAATATTAGAACGGTTCGCAGACACTATTGACTTCGCAACAGCGATACGTCGGAGGTGTCACCGACCAGTGACGCCAGGGGCGGGACGGCGATTGCGGCATTGCTGCACCCAAGAGGAGAACGAGACTACAAGGGCGGCGGACTCCGGTCGGCCCACCAAAAGGATTAAACAGTACGAGTATCCAGAGCGGCGGACTCCGGTCAGTTCCTTAAAACAACGATCAACATTCATAACCTGTATAAAAATTGTTGATGTCATGTAAAAGAGGGGGGTAAGTCGGGGTATTGTCCCGTCTACCCCTCTCACGTATGTATAATTATTTGATGTATTGATTTTTCAAATAAATGATGGCGGCGTCGCGGAAGTATTGCGAAAGCAGTCCCCGCGGCGCCGTCGGTTCAAACACGAAAAAAAAAGTAATATTATAATATTATTTATATTTATTTTTTATTTATTTATTTAAATTCTAACGGATCGTAAGATCCAAGTACAATATATTATACATAATAGTTCAATATAGAAAATTGATATTAATAATACAAATAATAAACAATAATAATAATAATAATACAAATACATTAAAAACATAAAAATCTATTAACTTAATTTAATTAGTAAACATTTTATCTATTTTGTTTTATTCTATCTGATAAACAATTAATGTGAAAAAAATTTAATAATGGCTGGTAAGGAGAATGTGGCTCATGGATAATATTATATTTCAAAGCTAAAAAACGTATGAAACGATTTTGAACATTCTCTAATCAGTGAATTATACTCTAATTTTGCTCGGACTGAAAAAGTAAATGACGTTTTTAAAGCAATAGGATTATAGAAATCTTTACAGTTCCTTATAATAAATTCTAATATCATAGAGGACTTACTAGTTATATATAATAGGTGTTTATTGAACTAGATATTTGAATCGAATATTACTCCTAGATCACTGATATCATAATGGAGACTTATTTATATGGTAAGAATTGAGAAGTGGAACCCGAGACCTAGAAAATATTATTAATATACACTTTTCAATGATTAGTGGTAAGTTAATTTTATTAACCTTACGCCAGTCCGACAGAATATTCTAATCTATATTTTGTAAAAGTGATGCATCATAAAATGAATTAACTATTAGGAATAGTTTTAAATGGTCAGCAAAAAGTAGTTTACTTGAATTGAGGAAGTTGTTATCATTTATAATTAATAATAAAAATAGTAAATGAGCCAAATGAGAGCTTCGGGGCACACCAGACGGAACTTTAAATGGATCAGAAATTAAATTTATTTATTTTACGATTTGTACGAAGGCATCTAAAATAAATTTCTGGAACACTAAATAGTTTGTAGCCGTTGTTTTACCACTCATGAAACCATGAGGCTCAATAGATAATTCATTAAGAACATCAGTGACTAGTGACATTTAAGATTGTGGAACATAAATTTAACTGAGATAAATGAAAACCTGGGGAGATTGTAGTAGGATTACTAGGATCATGTGAGGTTAAGGTTGGTCACATCATAAACACTTGAAAAATATTTAGAGAAACTATGTACAAAATGCTTTCCATTCATTGCAGTTGATTTCTGTTTCCCGCTTTTTGTCATTTACTTTTATTGATTTTATTGTCCCGCATATGTTATCAGCAGATACGGGGCTTGCGGCACCGGAATAGAAATATACGTGCGGCGGTTAACAATGAATTTTAAGTACCTATATAATATAATATGTTATTTACTTTAATTTAATTTAGACCTAAGCATACATTTTGCAAGCAGGTTAGAAAAGATATTATAATTAGCTTGTGAAAGAAATGATTTATATAATTTGTGAGCTAATTTCTTTTTAAAAACTAAATCCTTCGATGTAGAACCAAACCAAAATGGATATTTTCTAGTATACACTTGTTTTTTTTTCAGAGTTAGCATCAATAAGATTAAATATGAGGTTGTAAAAAATTGTTAACAGCATTGTTTATGCGTTATTTTTAAATAAAACAGGCCAATCTATGTTGGCTATTTGCGACTTGATAATATTATAATTACAACATGAAAAATGGTATTGTTCGGTGTTCAGACCTCCTATACCAAACAAAACTGTGATAAGAAAAAACTGCAGCCCGACCTAATTTACTAAACCGCTGCGATCAGCTGTTACCGGATAGTCGTGCACGACAAGTTCGTGTTCCGGTGTGTGTGCGTTACCGCGAAACCGTCTTGCTGTTTTTTTACGTGTTTTTTTTGTACCTACTGCACGGGCAAAGCGAAGGCATAAGTCTTTAATCACCGGCATCATACCTTTACCTCACCGTCACTTCATCAACCAGGAAACTCACCGTCAATTCATCATCACCCTCACCTTACCGTCAGTTTCACCATCACCCAGGAATTTCAATTATCCCAGTTTTTATTGAATTATATTCCATTATATTATTATTGTAATTTTAAATTATTGTAAAATTGGTTTCTAATAAGAGCCCTACGCCAGCCGGCACTTTTGTATCCTTATATTTGTTATTACTTTGGGCCGTCACCCGGCATAAAAAACAAACCACCCACGACTTTGATTTTTGAGAAGTTACCCATACCCATCATACAGTCCACAATTACCGTTTTACCCCACAGGTATATCGATTCGTTATAATAATCGCCATTAATAGGAAACGTAACAATTAAAGCTGGATAATAAAGATAATCAAGTGTCCGCTTCACACGAAACTACAATATTTTGTGAATTTGATAAAATTAAATCAAGTATGAAATTTTTTCTATTTTTTGTTACATTGAATTGTTATAGATTAAGATACGAGAAATTTGCTAATACATTAGTTTCTAAATAACTAAAATTACATGAGTCTGGGACTATATTTTATTGTTTACCACGGACCAATGTAGGTAAACCAGGAAAACAATGCATGCACCTAATATAATAATTTAAGAATCACAATAATAAGTTAATAAGTTATTTATCAATATATTTATTGTATACCTACACCTTAATATTTTCAGTATTTACAATGATTTACAGCGCATAATATACACATAGATTATTGTTACCTATTTATTAAATATTTTACAATAATTATTATATATTTTATATTATTTTTCATTATAATTTAATATTAAACTTGAATTAAATAGGTTGTCAATTGTTATTAAGACTTACTGTTAGATCCAAGAGGTCTGTAAGAACTAAAAGTCTAGAACGTAGATTCAAACTCCCCTTCTAAAAACGTAGGTACTCTATATTCTGGACTTTGTCAAAAGCGGATTATGATTAAATAATAATAGATATTGTTACTATGCATCATTATAAATTGTGCAGTTTATATTATGAGCATTCATACATATACGGAGGTATAAATATACTAGGTATGTGTTCACGGAAACAGGGATCATGTCTTTATCACTCTGAAACTAAACATTTTTTTGAATTCTGTTTGCGGGACAATAAAGAAGAAAATTGGGCATAATGCACAACACAACTTATCTTTTTTAACGGGAATTCCTAATTTTAAATATCATGTAACGTTAAGTTTTTATTTATAGCTTTAAATTCTATGTAATAAATTGTATTTCGAATATTCATTATTTGGGTTAAGGTTTTAAATTGTAGACATTTTGGTCGAATATTTTGTTATTATATTGACCGTAAGTATACGGTAGCTGAGGACGAGGTTGATGCAGTCAAAAATAAATAAAATGCAGCACAAAATTGGAAAACAGATAGGTACCATCAAGAGAGTACCCACCTAGGGATCAAAATTTCCGAAAAAACTGGTTTTTTCCTGAAAAATTGCTTAAAAGAATGATTTTTTTTTTCTAAAGAACTTAAAACGTAATGTATAGTGGAAACAATCTAACAAATAATGATAATTGATAACCATATTACATACATATTATACATACCATTAAAGACTGTAGTGAATAAATCTTGAAGATTCTATACTTGATTTATAAATAATTATAATTTGTAATATTAACTACTAAAGTACTAACTATTAAGTATTTACTATGTAGTTATTTCTTATTAGTTATTAATATTATTTAATTTTTACCAACTCACTTAAGTTTGTTATCCGTATTAATATTTTTAATAGTTAATTTTAAATTTTAATACAATATAACACATTGATAACCGTATTTGCAAATGTGAAATAACAATGGGAAGGTTCCTTAACTATTTTCAAAATTTTTTTTTTCATAGATTATTTTAATTTTGAAGGGTAAATACAATTTTTAATTTTCCAAAAATTCGGTTTTTTTTTTTCAATTTTCCTAAAACTTCGTTTTTTTCGGAAATGTATTATTTTAATATTCTCCAATTTTTCCACGCTTTCCTAGGCTCTGGGAAAAAATGGGGTTTTTTCCGACATTTTGATTGCTATACTTGCCTATACGAAGGAACAATACACGTCTGTTCGTGTCCTGTAGTATGCTTGAAGCACGGTTTATCTTCCACTATTGTAGGTAAGGTATAATTTTAAAGCCAAGCGTTTTAACACGAGCCGCGATGGGGAGTAAACTTAACGTCACACAGCAGTTGGTTCCCCTCTTCAGCTACGCGCACTGCATTTGCTGGTATTTCCCTTTTCTCTGTCACGAGCGCTGCTTCGAGGGCGATCTATATAACATAAATAAATATTTATATATACACGCTTTCTGAATCAGAAGACTTAGGTTGTGACAAAGTAACAAAAAGGAATCAAAAAAACACAATGTTGACAAGTCAAAAAAAAAAAAAATATATCCAGAAAAAAAATCACGACCACTTAAAACTTTTAACACATTTTTGTACCTTTTAAGTTAAAAGTATAGGTACAAAAATGTGTTCCCGAAATTCGCTTTTCACAGCTTATGCCCAGTGTGCAAAAATCAGTTAAGTAAACATTTATTAAATGTTGGAGTCACCACGATAAACCGTGGATATCGTATTTAGAAGTGCTTAAATACTAAATAGTTATAATAATTGATTTATATTAGAATTAATGGTTTGAATACCTACAAATTGTATCTCATAATTTTAGTTCACAGTTCAAACTATTATAAGTATTATGAGTTATATCCTACCTACCTTAGTCTAAACCTAATATAGTATTATAGATTATGATGTATTACACATTTAATTTTTACTAATTGTTTGAACACCTTGTATTTTTTATTAGTATGCATAATATTAATTGTTGATATAAACTTCTAACTTAAAAGAATAGATTCGTATTTCAATATTCCTGTTGGAAGTAATGTTCCTTCACTGAATTCAATCTTAGACTGGTGTCATCAATTTCAAAACACTGGTTTTGTCTTAACAACTCATAAAGGTAGCCAAAAAAGTGTAAGACCACCAGAAAACATTGAACGAGTACGTCAAGCAATCGATCAAAGTCCACAAAGCTCGGCAAGACGCCATTCTCAGTCGTTGATTCCAGAATGCCAATTAATCGGGTGCAGGTTCCATTTTTGCCAGGTAATAAACAAATTTCCCTTAATGTTTTTCTTATTGTATAGTATTTTCAAAATTACTAGTTTAAAAATTAGAGTGAATTTACCTCATAAAATGTAAAGGTAAGATTATTGTCTAGGGTATCTCATAAGCTTTTTATTATATTTTAATTTTAAAGCGAGTTATAAAAATTTATTTTTTGTAATAATAATATTTATTTCTAATTTTAAAAATGTAAATTTTATGTACATATTAAAATACTCATAACTTGCTTTAAAGTTAAAATATAATAAAAAATCCTACGAGATGCCATATAATAAACTTAGCCTTAAATTTTAGAAGAGGGCAATTTAATCTAATTTTTAAACTAAAGGAGCTAAAAGTGTTCTACTACGGTTACAATTTGCTATGTTACACACTTGTAAGACGGAGACAACAAATGTCCTTGTTAAGTCCTCTTAAACCGAATTGAAAAATAAAAACTCACTTATACTTTTTATTCTAAAGGTGATCCTGTAGACAGATGTTTCATTTGCCTTGAAAGTTGGAGCCAAGTAAATTCAGCCAACATTTTGGTGCCTTGCGGTCACGGATGGTACTGTGATGAGTGTGCGATTCGATTAGATAAATGCGGAGTTTGCAAAGTAGAATTTCCCACAACACGGCCCATCCATATAATGCACGTTAACCTAGGAGATGGTAAATATTAATAATGATACAGTATATTGAGGATTTTTTTCTTTTATGATTAAAATATACAAATTTAATAAAAGGTAAATGGATGCCAAATTCTTCATTACTCGATCCAACTAGAAGTCAGTGCCTTGGATGTATGCACCATGTACAATATGTACCAGACAAGGCGCAATACATACTGTTCGACTGTGACCATGGATGGTATTGTGCTAGCTGCAACACCTTCTGCCACATGTGACGTCTGTGGTGATATGGTCGAAGGTACCTTAAGGATATTTTTAAATTGAAAAAATATTTCAACAATATTACTTTTTTTTATATATATTTATATTATATTATATTTTTATTTGTTTTGTTTATTTATTTATTATATAGTAAAATTTTAAGATAGATAAAATAAATATATCATTTTTATATTTTCTTATTAATAATTATTCAGGAAAAATTCTACCAAACTCCCATCAATAGCAGATATGTTTTAATTGTTAAAATAAATTGTTACAAAAACGTATTCCAAAAGATAAGAACACCACATAATATTAATTTATCTACCTATTGTCTCAAACGACTACCAAATAATTAAATTTCTTGTTTTGATGTTGAAAATTGTTAAAAATCTTACTCATATAATATCTACTTATAAAAATTTAAATTTAGATATAAATCATCTATTAGGTATATTCATAAGCTCTATATTTGTCAAAATATGGCAAAAATGGTAATATTTACAAAAATAAAAAACAAGTTAGTATTTCAAAACCAATATCTCTTAATAGTAATACTTGAAAATGTCATCTATAATGTATCATTGATATAATTGAATTCAAAGCATAGTACATCCTGTTTTTGAGGTAATATCTAAAATATCTTCAAAAAATAAAATGCCAATTTACCAATTTAGGTGTAGACAGATTTTATTCGAATCACAATTAATGTGTTATGGATTCCATCATCCTCTGAATAGAATGAATGGATATAAAATTGTTCATAACTCGTCCACCACAGACAGAGTGGTCTTAGATTAATGCGAAAAGAATAATTAAATTAAACAAAACAAAATTTACTACAACTTTTTTAAAGAAACTGGAGTCAACAAATTATGTTAATAACAATCAATAGCTTAATGAATTTCAAATTATAAGATGTGATTGGGATCAAAGAATATCTGCTAGATATTAAAAGTTTTGTGGGTCCAGAAGCAATTGTTTGTTTCAAATTATTTTTAGTAATACAAGAATTTAAATGATTACAAAGACTGTAGGTAGGTATCTAAGAAAATATAATTAGTACCTTGTCACATTGAAGAAAAAAAAATGTCACTGAGGTTGCCTAATAGTCAAAACAAATATTTAAAATATTAAAATATCTAATTTCTAATTTATCCATCGTCTAAATTAAGATAATATTAAAAGTAAAACACATGTTTTCTACATTTTTGTGAAAAAAATGTCAACTATAAATTTTAATATCATACTAGCTGTGACACCGTGTAGTGTGCTTCTGTTTTTCATTTACAAATTCTGAAGTTCTACATTACATCGTGGAACGTGGATTATACTTAAATAAATTTTATACAATGTCATATTGTTATAACTTATATTAAACATAACTTATACATTATATTATTATAATTATTTGTGATGGTTTTTACTTATCAATTATCATGTAGATATGTGATTATTTCTATCAGTAAAATGCAAATATCCCCCACACCAAATTTTTCACAAATTGATCTAAAAAATTATTAGGTAGGTATCATACAAAAGATAGAACTAAATAATAATAATAATGTTATTTGTTTAACAGAAGTACCTGTAAGAGTCAGGAGTAGCCATTTTCCATATTGCAAATTGCAAATTGTTTATTTGGTGAAATAGATTTGTACCCCGGCTTCATTCTTTTTAACTTTGGAGCGATTAGGGTCAATACAAATTCAAATGTGGTTGGAAGCATCCTAAAAATGTATTATAAAATTTAAAAATAAAGTTTTCTTAAATTAGTCATTGACAAAATGATTTAATTCACAAACATAACTCCACAGTGTGTAGGTATAGTTTTCTTTTGGTTAAATAAAGTTACTAAAATTACTTTCTGATTGGTGATGTAGGGGAGGGGGGGAAAGTAGGTAAAATTAATACACAAATTAAACCAAATAGGTACCTATCAGAATATAAATAATTTAAAAGTCTTCATCAGTCATGTCCATTGTTGATAGTTGAATAATTTTAATAACAGCCACTGAATCTTTTTGGTAATTGCATACTCTTTTTTCAAAGAAGTTTGTCTTTCCTCGTTGCAAATGGGAACAGTTTTGACGACCTGTAAACCAATAATTTACATATTTATATTCAATTTGATAATTAATATTACTATGATCATTTTTTATCAATTTTTACTATAAGCATAAGCTAAATATACAATTGGACATTTAATACATTTTTAACTACAAAATAATTTGCAGGTTGTTGATGAATTTTGTCGAAGTGTGAACTTTAAATGCTCATGAAAAATTGTGGCTATGTATCCCTTACATTTGTGAACAGATATTATAGAAACTATAATAGGATGCCCGTATTACATTTTCAAACTCATTGGCATAGCAATAAAATTTATATTGTCAATAATTTTATAAACAAAACTTATCGAAAAAAATTAAATGTATTATCCGCATAACTAGGTAAAAAAGAGTAAAATTGTTTTGAAAATTGTATGGTGTATAGAAAATGCTAATAGGAACATTCGGCAGACAAATCATGTAACTATACCTAGGAATTTTTTTTTTCTCACACTTATAAAACAAAATCAATTTTTCCTAAATTATCTTTTTGTTTTTCCCGATGTATTTGAAAACAAATGGGAACATTCAATCATTACCTGTTTAACGCATCCATCTAGATGCACTTTCCCTTCGGAAGATATACCGATTTCAAAACTAGTTATGTGTTTCCTTGCAATTTCAATATTATGTTGTGGTCCTCTGCGTTATTAAAATTGGATTCTTGTTCAGCAAAATTGTATTATCTAAAAATTAAAACTCTTGTTAAAAATATGCCAGTGCACCATTTGTCCTCTCTCTCTCTCTCTTTCTCTCTCTCTCTCTCTCTCTCTCTATCTGTGCACAACGAGTAAACATTTAAGATTTTATACTTGTGTGATATACTTACACATGTGTGTGTGAATTTGACATTATTGAGTATGTAAGGCTTTTCTGGGCGAATTAAAATAATCATAAACTGTTCGGCCTCCAAATCCTTTATTCGTCTGTTCATTTTCTTCTGTCATTGGAGAAACAACATTTTCTGAAAATGTCAAGTTATAAATAAAAATACATAAATAGGTACCAAATTTATGAATTATGTTAGCTCTTAGATGCCATTTACTAGTCGTGCTCAGAGTAGTACCAATGTTGCTGTAAATTACTAACATTTATTTTACTTCTCTATCCCAGACAAGTGGTTTGGATTATGTTTTGAGACAGCCTCTGACCATATTTACTAACTTAATGAGCATTGTTTACAATCACTAATAATTGAGAAATGATTACCGCAGATTCTATGCCAGGTAGTAATCGGGATAATTCGAACATTTGTAGCCATTATTTCCTTTTATTTCATTGATTTTTTTGAAATCTACCTATATTTGTGAACGAATTAGCAAATTAGACTAACTCCGCATTATTAAGAAATGTAATCAGTACAACTAGAAAATAATACTTACAAATGAAAATTAACGTAATGTGGCGAGGCGATACATTGGATGTTTTACTAAAAAGAATACACTAATCCATGGTGATTTTGTACCAACATTAATGAATAGAACTCTGTACCTACGACTGTAGTTCTGTAGTCTGTATTTTTGTTCAAATTTCAAATAATCGAGACTCGTGAGTGATTCAAATTTAAAGTCTGCATCGAAAAGATAATAATATTGTTATGTTGTTATTTATTTGATAACAATTATTACTATCATAGTTCGTTGTACATAGTGATAAGACAGAATCGCGGGCATTAAAATATTACATTTTACCGAAGTCCGAAATTTCGTGAACGATGCAGCTCCACGAACCACGATTTAAGACGTAACACGGGCATTTTATTGTCTCCGTCTTATATACCTAGTCAATTTACGATCAGCAGATCACATTTAGCATCGTCAGTTCAAAAGTTAGAGTGAATCGAAATATATTGAAACAATTGGCAAATTTACGTTCTGCGTAATAAAATTTAATATTTGGGTCTGTGTACACGATAAGTAGTCGAAATAATGCTTCACTTTTCATCTCTTCCGATGGCAAAGTGAATCTAGTAGGTGTATAGGGGATTTCGAAATGAACAGTACCTACTTAGTCTCCAAAAGCGCCGGGAAAAACAAAAAAAAATATAGGAAAACGCGAATTTTTACGTAAAATCGGTTTCGGCATTTCGTGTAAGTGGTGTAACTCTAAAATAAACTACTGTAAATACATCCAATTTTCATTGATTGTCTATATTGGAATCAAAAACCATAACATTTTCAAAATATTTAGATTCATGTCGAGGTTTTCGTTATATGCATACAAAATTTTCGTTTATTTTAGTTTTTTCTTAATTTTCTAAAAAGTTAGAGTGAATCGACCTGATATGATCGTATTAAAATAGATCAAGTTAATAAACACAGAAAAAATTAGTTAAGAGTGAAATTAAGTGGTTTTAAGTCCATAGTTTTTTATTCTATAAATATCAATAAAGTTTTATCTGTTGGGTCAAAAAGTGTAAAAATTTAATATAAGGCTCCTGATATATAATTACAATATCAGTTGGAAAATATTAAAAATACATTGGCACAATTTTTTTTTTATATACATTTAAAGATCGAATTTTGACAAAATTTATCAAATTTAAAATTGAGTAATTATTTTGTAGTTAATAATGTATAAAATTTTCAACTTATATATCTAAGGATTGAAAATTTAGAACAAGTTTCCACGTAACTACGTAAGTAGTTAATTCTGTTACCAAAAAATCTAAAAAATAAATAAGCACAGTTTATTTTTATAGTCATTTTAAGTTCAACTTTGGACAAAATAGAATAACTATTTTAGTTATTTTGTTGTGATTGTATAATATTATTCATGGAAACTTGAAACTTCTAAGTACACTATTATATATTTATTTATTATTTATTATGGAACGGCGGATGCCCAATAGAAATATACCTAAGAAAAATGGTGATGTAGTTACAGTTATAATAATTTCTTATAGACTAGAGACGAGTAATACAAATTAATAGGTAGTAAATACAAATAATAATAATATTAAGGTCGTTGGCTAATTATAGCAGGGGCGGAACTAGGGGAGTGAAGCCGGGATTGATCCCCGGGCGTTAAAATTTTAGTGGGCAGTAATTTTTCTTTAGTTCTTATTTAATGCTTGGTGATAGAAGGTAAGAAAACATTTTTATTTCACATTATTTGTTTATGATGTTGTAGTGAAGACGTTGGAATTAATGAAAAAAATAAAATAAAGTTAATAGTAAGATTATGAATAGATTCGTATTAGTATACTAAGTATATACTGGTATACTGGCATTAGCATACCTACTGCAAGCATAATATACAACTAATATACTATAATTATTAAGATTCTGAGTGAAAATGTAACTAGTAACTATACCTAGGCATTTATTGATGCTTGTGTTTTCGTTAAAATTTCTGATACCTACACAGTAACTGTTATAAGATTATCAATCAACGTACGATACGTATATTATATCTGTATATTAAAAATGATGTTAATATATTAAGGTTTATACTATTATATATTATAATTTTTACCAAGATAGTTATACATTGTTTATGTTTAAAAAAAAGATTGATTTTAAATATTTACTTTTTCATTTTTTCTATTATAAATTGTTTAATTAAATACAATTTTTTACTGGCTTAAATTGTGTACCCTAATCAGAATAAAAGATTTTATATTTTACCATAAAAATCTATTATAATTGAAGGCTGAGGCGCATAGAATCAAAACAGCAAAAGGTTTTACACTTTTTATACAGGATAGGTAGCCAGGTAGGTAATTAAAGTTTTGATTATTTTTCAACATTTATATATACCTAATATATTATTATTTCTAATAATAAATACAATTAAGTAACCAATACAGTATTTCCAGTAATTAAAAATGTATCAACAATCTGTGAATAAGTTTTTAATTTAAAGTGTTTTGGTGTGATAGTTTATTAGTATAAACTTGTTACACCACAGTCCACAGCAATATTAACTATTATATATTATTATGTGTTTAAAAGTAATAAGTATGTTTGTAATTTAGTTCCAGTTATGATTAAAACAATTGTCGGGAATGATATTGTATTTTCAATCTTGGCTCTATGATGTGGGCGTTAATTTTAATATTTTCCCCGGGCGTAAAAATTCTTAGTTCCGCCTCTGAATTATAGTATAAACATATATTATAATAATAGGATACACATCTTAGTTAGGTACTAGGTTCGATAAATACATATTATATTAATAAATTATTTAAATATATTTTAAATAATTCAACATTTGTACACAAGAATAAATCTACATTATATGTATTAACTAATTCCATACATCGATTCATAGGTGCGTTTTTGCCATAGTTAGTAGATTGTAATGGAACATAGAACGTATTTATTTGTCTAGTACTTCGATTAGGAACCAGAAAGCTAAGATTGAAATTAAACATGGACAATAAAACTGTCCATTAAGTAATTTAAAAATAAAACACAGGTCAAGTCTTTTTCCTTCTTATCTCCAGCGATTCCATATTTAAAATGTTAATATGGTAAGTAGGAAGAATGAGGTAGGACGCTGAAGTGTCGCACTTAAAGGATAGAAATCTCAAAAATCGATTTTGTATTGACTCTATTGCGAGTATCGGACCTATTCTACTAGGGGACCAAACCATAGAGGCATAGTCCAAAATTGATCTTACATACGAGTAATATAAAGCTTTTAATGCATATGGATTGTTAAAACTTTTATAGCTTCGATTTATAAATCCTAGTATAGATGAGATTTATTTTGAATATACAAGTAGTGCTCATTAAATGTTAGAGATTCATCAAAGATTATGCCTAGATCACTATTCTTATAAACGCGAGTGAGTTCAGATTCATATAAGAGGTAGTCATAAATATATTTTATAGTTTTCTAGAAAAAGTTAATACTTTGCACTTAGAAACGTTTAGAAGTAAGTTGTTTTTGCTGCACCAATTCGAGAGGACGTTTATTTCATTTTGAAGTAGTACAGCATCGTCCGGTGACTTAATAATACGAAATAATTTGAGGTCATCAGCAAACAGCAACATATGGGAGTTGGTAAGTTTAATGTCATTAATGAAAATGTTAAATAGTAATCTAGTGTATATCTATGGAGTATGGACCATGATAGTATCAGGGTTTGTTGTTGAGTATAATGCATATAAGTACCTAATGGATTTTGTGATATGATTAATTTGGAATTTAGTATAGGTACCTACTTATTTTAGGTACATTTTTTTTAATACGATAGCTAGTATGTCTTATACCTAGACTTACATACCGTCTCCGCTCAGAATCGTTTTTCTTATACAATGATATTATATCTTTGAATTCAAATTTAATATTATCCATTATACAGTGACCCACTTGTAATCTACTGTACAGCAGAACACCCTTTTTTTTTTATTTGTTGGATCTTTCAGCCTTTGACAAGGCCTGATTAAGGAGTTGGAACTTTCAAGTAGGCTAAATGGAAAAATCATGGTACATTCCGACACTCGTGATAAAAAAATATTTTGAGACACCTCTAATTTTACAATTGCCGATTGGCGCTCTGGGCTGTAGCCTACTCAGCCTATTGGTTAATGATGCCCTGGCCTTTGATCAACTACTTAATTAGTTTATTTTGGAGACTTAGTTAACATATATTTGAAACTTCATCAAAAAGAAGGCTCTGAAAATTTGTGAATAATCAAATTAAAAAAATGTTTGATTACGTATTAAAAACTCACAACAAAATCATATATTGCCGTATTGGTATTATATTATATTATTAGTATACTAATTACTAATAATATGTATCAACGTATTTTAAACCTAAAATATTCGTATATCCTTACACGTAAATCGATGTAAGTTCAAACAACTAATAATTTTTATTACGTATATACACCAATATTATCCTTACGATACCACAAAGTATCCTAGGATACGTATATTCTACTGCTGTTTACTGGGTATAGGTATAATACCATACGACATACTCGATCACACAGACTGTCGGAAACTTGGAACTCATATGGGTCGCTGCTGAACGTGATAAGTGATAATAATAAAACCGACCACAATAACCGGGTTTAGTAGAAACATCGAGAAATAATGATTAATGTTCTAAATAGATTTGAATTCGATAAAATGACAGTTTTCAAGTTCATTGTTTCATTCATTATACCCTGATGTCTGATGAATGATGATAAATAGTTTTTGGTTTTTTTAGATTCTGAGCGGAGCAATGAATGTATTGATTTTACAATGATGTGTTTTATTTTTATTTTTTTTTGTGTCTGTCATCAACTTTAGGACAGTAAAAGTGCTTGGATTTTCTTCAACAGTATCTTTCTGATAGGAAAGTGAATCTAGTTGGTACTTAGGGGGGGGGGGGGTCAAGAGTAAAAATTCAAAGTAGTTTTCAAAAGCGACGTGAAATTTAGCTGTTTTCGAAGTACCATATAATTTTCGAAATATTGCGACTCTTTTTGAGTTATTTATAGGCATGAGAAAGTTTTATTAGTTTTTTAAAACTATTGTCGATAAGAAAATTTCTGTTAGTCAAACAACTTGAAAATGTAATTCAACGTTCCTCATAAGTTACTGAATATTAAAAAAAAAGTTGAGCGTAAATCCACAATAATTTCTTATGACCGTCTGAAATTAATATTTTGATAAAATTCATCAAAAACTAAAAAATTGGCAAATTATTTCGAGTTTGAAATTCATAGAAAATTATATTTATTTATCTAAGCTTTAAATTTTTAATACAAGATGACCCTAAAAGTTTCCTAAATTTAACAAAAAACCGGAAAGTCAAATTAAGTTTTTACAAGCTTTTAAAGCTTTGCATTGAATATTCGTCTGTAAATTAAATTAACAAGTTCTCATACAACGATTTTCTATTATATTGTCGTTATTCATAAACTCATAACCGTAATACTTGAAACTTTCATAAATATTATTTTATCATTATCTACCTATACATGATTTCTATACATTTAATCTAAGGTTATACCAATGCCTAATAGTAAAATAAATTACTTTAATGACACAAATATTATGAAATAGGTATACCTACTTAATTATGTTATAGGCTGACGTTTCGTCTTCTCTCAGAATCGTTTTCGTATACCTACAATGATTTTATATAGGTTTATTGATAGTTTTTTA